>JAWWLR010000092.1:61400724-61413706 GCA_035041075.1 Acraspis erinacei | reverse complement strand
CGTCTATATTTATGGCGGGTAACTAACCACGCACCGCATCTACGTTTATAATATCTTTGTTTCAGTTCCCCACGTTGTTTTATTTTTCTGAAAGTTTTTGTTTATTTTATACAGAATAGTTGTTTAAACAAATTTCAATAAAGATGAAGGCAAAGAAGATTAGACCGGAATCAAATTCGAGTCTTAAGAAAGCAGTACAAAATGTCCAAGATATATTAAAGGTGAGTTTAGTATCAATATTCAGAATATAACCTAAAAACCTAACCTCCAAACATGAATTTATACGAGTTTCGTTATATTTTTTTATTTTTTTATGGTTAAATAGTTACGATTTGAGTTAAGTAACTAATTGAATTTTATATTGTATAAATAAGTTTTTATTTTCCTTATAGTAGTTAAATAATGCGTAAAGTGAACCTGCCAAGATGTAACTGTACGTTCATCAAACTATTTTAAAATTTTTAATTCTATCAATTGAAAAACATAATCAGTGAAATCCTTCGAAGTGAACTATGACTTTTAATATTTCTAAGCAATTTCTTATTTATATTCTCAGTATTAAAATATTTTGTGCGGGTGTCCTAACCTATTTTCTAAAAATTCATTGGCAACATCCATTTTTCACATTTTAAAAGACTACTTACATTAGGTAAAATTAAATTTCAGAATCTACTGCAAATTTTATTACAAATGTCTATCTATAATGTGTTTTTATTTATTTTCATGGACTTACCACTTTTCAAAAATATAATTGAATGCAGATTTTTTTGCGACTCATAAAATAAAACTCATAGAATTTTGTGATTCATAAAATTAACAAATTGTACTACGTTTTCAAATTTGAGTGCTTAAGAAGGGTAGCTGTAGGTCAGGTAAATCTTGGAAATTAAGGAAAAGTCAGAGTTCTATTGGTCAGGGAAAGTCAGGTATTTTGAGAAAAAAAATCATGCAAAAGTCAAGGAATTTCTATAACTATCAAGGATTATGAATTTGAAATTTTGTATTCCCTTTATAAAATATTCTATATTGAAAATCTTAAAAGATTAAGATTCTGCTCTTTAAATATTAATTATAAGGGGAAAATTAGGTGATTTTACTAATTAAGTTTTGAAACCACCCTGATATAATATTATTGTCATGTCCTTTATGTGTATTTATATTCTATTTCTTTGTTTCGTACTTTTTTCCTTCTGGCGATTATATTTAAGTTAAAAATTTAATTATTTGGTAGAAGATTAAACAATTTTATTAAAGTCATCCTTTATAGTTGAAAATTCCACTATTAAGGTAGAAAACTAACTTTTTTTTGAAAATTTATATTTTGTTATTGAAAATTTAACTTCTTTGATTGAGTGAAACTTTTTCGAATTATGATTTAAATCATTTTAGTTGAAAATTCATTTTTTTTTTGTAGTCTCTTTTAATGAAAAATTTGTATTTTTTGGTAGAAAACTAGTCTTGTGGGATTGAAATATTCTTTTTTTTCAAAATGCAACTGTTCGGTTGAAACTCAACTTTCTTTTGAGACTTCATAATTTGGCATTAAAAATTCAACTGCTCTACAGAGTTTTTTTTCATTTTTTCTTAAACATATTTTTTTCGTTGAAAATTCAATTATTTGTTTGAAAATTCTTGTATTATGTTCAAAAATCGTCTTTTTTCGTACAGAATAAATCATTTTGGTTAAAAATTCGTCTTTTTGGTTTTAAATTTATAACTTTCGCTAGAAATTTCATCTCTTTTCGATGAAATATCAACTATTACAGTTTTCGTTGAGAATTCATATTTTTGTTAAAAATTCAACTTTTCAGGTTACAAATTCAACAGTCTTTTAAAAAAATTGTCTTTTCGGGTTGAAAATTCAATTATTTTGTTAGATAATTAACTTTTTGTTCAAAATTCTTATTTTCATATTGAAATTCGTTTTTTGGTTTTTGAAAATTAATCTTTTTCGTTGAAAGTTTAATTGGTATTTTTTAGTTGCCAATTCGTCTCTTAGTATCGTTTTTGGTTGAAGAGTCAATTATTTCTTTGAAAGTTAATGTATTTTGTTGAAAACTCATCTTTTTGCGTACAAACCGTATCCTATTAGTTAAAAAATTGTCTTTCTTCTATTATAATTTGTCTCTTCTTGTAGAAATTTCATCTTTTTTTGGCTGAAATATGAACCGTTATATTTTTCATATAATATTGATCTTTTTGTTGAAAATTCAAATTTGCGGGTAAAAAATGCAACTGTCTTTTAAAAATGTCGCCTTTTTTATTTGAGGATTTTACTATTTGGTTCAAAATGCTACTGCTTTTGTTTGAAGCTTAATATTTTCAAATACCAAATTTGACCATTTAGTTGAAAATTCATCTTTTCTGATTTGAAAGGCAACTGTGTTCTAAAGAATTTGAATTTTTAACTTGAAAATTCAACTATCTAGTTGAAAATAGTGAAGTTCAATCTTTTTTTTTTAAGATTCGACCATTTTGTTGACAATTTTTAATTTAGAATCTGAATGTGTTTTATTGACTTCATAAAACATGTTGCGTTAAAAATGTTACATGATTTAAATGCTGGTGAACATTAATGTTCATGTAAAATGAAAAATTGTTCAGTGTAGGTACTTTTAAAAATGGATTTTTTCGGTCACCTCTTTAAATAAACGAATGGTGATGGTTATTAAAGAAAAGAATCTTTATCAAATATTTAAATACTTCATAAGATTTAAAAATAAATTTAAAAGCTCTTAGTATCTTTTATAGCACTTTTATAATGTTTAAAAAGGGGGAAATTCGACTGATTTTGTTATTATCATCTAAAACGTAAAAATCTTTTAAGGAACTGATCATTTCTCCAACTAATTTTTACAGCAATGTGTTCATATAATTTGGGGAATTTAGTTAGTTTTCATATTTCAAGATGAAAATTGGAAGCAATTCTGTCTATTATCGAAAGCCTGGGATTTTGATTAAAAAAATCTCGCAATAATCAGACAATTTCTATAAGAGGCACTTTAAATAACTGCCAAGCATATTAAGTTCGACATTTCTTAATTTCAATTTAAAATGGTTTCATCCCGTTTATAATTCTGGTCTTTGAATATTAATGGCTCTTAATGGTTAAGGAAAATGAATAAATATTGTAAATATAATATTCCTTATATTAATGTATTTTCCTTATATTTTTATCAATTTTTAATAAAAATTCTATAATTTTTGGATAACAATGCAGCTGTTTAATTAAAAATGTATCTTATTTATTTGAGAATTCAACTATTTTGTTGAAAGTTCCTAATTTTTTGTTAAATATAGATCTACTTGGTTGGAGGTTTTACGAATTTGTTTTGTTGAAAATTAATGTTTTGAGCGGAAAATTTAACTATTCTCATTCAAGATTCATCATTTTAGTTGATAATTCATTTTTTAAATTGAAAATGTAACTATTTGAGTAAAAGTTGAACTTCTTTGTTAAAATAACAAAGTGTGGTAAAGGTTCATATGTTTGGTTGATAAGTTAACTAATTTGTTGAAAAATCGTCTGTTTTTTTCAAAACTCGCTTTTTTAATTTAAAAATTCATCTTTTTACGTATGAAATTAATCTTGAAAGTTTTAAATTTTCTTGTTTTTGGTTCAAAATGTAATTGTTTGGTTGAAAATTAATTTGTTGTGTTGCAAATTTAATTTTTTAAGTTGAAAATTGAATTCTTTCTGAGAAAATTCATGTATTTTGTTGGAAATTCATCTTTTTCGCTTGTTGAAATTTATTCATTATTTTACTGAAAAAATAACTTGTCCCTTTTTTGTTGAAAATATATAAGAAATATATTAGAAATCCATCTTTTTATTCGAAAACTTAACTGCTTTGTGAAAAATTGTCTTTTTAGATTGAAATTTCATCTTTTTAGGTAGAAAAGTTCTGGGTTGAAAATTAGTAAATCGTCTAACAAATTTTGACTTTTTTGCTTTAAAATTTAACAATTTGGTTGTAAATGGAACTAATGGGTTAAAAATTCATTTTGTGTGTTTCTTTTTTAATGGAAAACTAAACTATTTCGTTGAAAATGCAACTTTTTAGGTTGAAGCTTAACACCTTTTACTTGAAAATTCAAGTACTATTATGTTAAAAAGTCATCTTTTAATCGAAAACCCAACTTTTTTGTTAAACGTTCGTTTATTTGGATAGAAAATTCGTCTTTGCGGATTGAATTGTAATCCTTTTCGTTAAAAATTCAATCATCTTCTAAAAAATGCAATTATTTGGCTGAAAATTCAACTTTTTTTTCTTAAACTTTAATCTTATTCGTTTTAAAATTCGACCATTTAGTTGAAAATTCTAATATTTCATTGAAAATTCCTCCTTTATGTTAGGAAAGTCATATTTTTTAGTTAAAATCAATAAATTTTCAAATTTTAATCTGAAATTGTTTGATTACATTCATAAAAGGTTCCATGTTGAAAATGTCAGCAGAATAAAATTCTAGTTTTTGAACATTCATGTTCTGGGAAAATAAAAAATTGGTCAGGAAATTTTGAAAACGAAATTTTGCAGCCACCCGGCTTAAGTTTCAAGTTTTTAAGCGTTTTAAATCACTTCTATTGAAAATTATACAATTTTGAGCGTTTTGAGTTTGAAGTTATTCAATTTAAGACGTTTCAACTGTGGCATTGTTGAGTTTTAATGATAAATTTGGAATTTTTTAAAGTTTAGTGATGATTAGTATTTACCCTTTAAAAAACGTGTTTAGTTTGAAGGTTTCAATGTCAATATTTTACTTAAATGTACTTTGGACTTTTTTTTAGAAAGATGACAAGAAACCCAAGAAATCACAGGAAAAGTCGGAAAAGCAACCGACAGAAAATGGTAAATTGCCAGAAGGTGAATTAAAATATACTGCCACAACCGGTGTAGTTTTTCTCAGCCACATTCCTCATGGATTCTATGAGGAGCAAATGAAAGCATATTTTACTCAATTTGGAAAAGTCAATCGAGTCAGGCATGTTAGATCAAAAAGGGTAAGTTTCATAGAAATTCGCATATATTTCCACTAAATCTAATACACAATTAATTTACTTATTCAATACTCATCTATAAATAGTTTTCTAAAACTCTTTTTCATTTTTACAGTCTGGAAGAAGTCGAGGATACGGTTACATAGAATTTGAATTCCCAGAAGTCGCTAAAGTGGCCGCAGAAACAATGAATAATTATCTAATGTGCGGTAGATTACTTAAAGGTAAGTAGTTAATATTTCCTCTCTAAACAAGTATACATTTTTTTATCTTTCAAATATTTACAACTCGGTCATTCACTTTTAAAATCTTAATTTCAAACAGAGTTTGGAATTTCTTTTCCGTAGTTCCCATATTTTTTCTCATGCCTTTAGTAGGTACAATATTTTCAAATATTTTGTTCATATAGTTAATAAGGGATCGTCCATAAAATACGCTACCGCTTTATGAGCGGTAGGGGCGAAGGATAGTTCTCACAAAACCTGCAGTTGGTAACGGGTACAGTCGAAGTAATGCTACCCTTTAGAATTTAAAGAAATTTTTGTCTAAAACTAGATATGGTAACGCTTTTAGTACTTTTCTGGATGTTTAATTTTTTTGTAGAAAATTAATCTTTTTGTTTAAAAATGTATGTTTTTAGTTGAGAATTCTGGAATTTTATTAAAATCTTGTCTTTGTTGGTAGTAAATTAATTGTTATCTTTAAAAATTCTTTTTTATTTGAAAATTCAACTTTTTGGTTCAGAATTCTTAAATTTTGTTCATAATTCATATTTTTTGGTAGCAAGTTAATCTTTTTGTTAAAAAGTTATTCTTTTTTAGATGAAAATTCGTCTTCTTTCGTAGTAAATTAATGTTTTTGTTTAAAAATTATGTTTTAGTTCAAAATCCAACTTTTTAGTTCAGAATTCTTGAATTTTGTCAAAAATTCGTCTTTCTTGGTAGCAAATTAATCTTTTTGTTAAAATTTTATATAAATTCATATCGTTGGTTAGAAACTGGACTTTTTGTTGAGAATTCCTTTTTTTTGTTTGTTAAAATTACTTTGGTAATTGGAAATTTACCTATTCCATTTTTAGCCGAAAATGGTTCTTTTTAGGTAAAAATGAAACTTTTTGTTAAACTTCAACTATTTTGTTGGAAATTATTCTTTTTATGCTATACAATTAACTTTTTTATCAAAATTTCATAATTTGGATTTGATCATTCAATTTTTTTGTATAGAAAATTCGTCATTTTGTCTTGAAAGTTCAATAATTTAGTAAAACAAATCAACTATTTGGTAGAAAATTCTTTTTTTTAAATATAATTTACAATTATTATTTTTAATTAAAAGTTTCAATATTCAAGAATTGCCCAAAATTGATAACTTTTATGGATTGAATAGATTGATGTTCATGGAGGATCTCCAACTTATTTCGAATATTTGGTTCTTTCAGCGGCCTACATTCCACCAGAGAAACAGCATTTCGGTTACTTTTTTGGAAAGGATTGGTCTCCAAGCTATTATCCCAATCTGGAGAACCGAAAGAAGGAAATTCGACTAAATCACGCAACTATCAGCAAGAACAAACACACAAAAACGGTCAAAAAGTCGCTTAAAAAACTGTCAGCTCTCGAGCAAAAACTTAAAGCCAAGGGAATAAATCTAAAGTTTGAACCTGTCGATCTTCCAGCAATGTTGTAAATATACTTTAGTCTCTACATTTCTAGACTTCTTTATTTATCTACCACGTTTTTTTAAAATAGGTTTTTTTCTCTATAAAGAGGAAGTTTTCAAAGACTAAAGGCATAGTTTTAATAAATTCTTAACTTCTTTAACACAATGGAGTCGAAATGATATAATATTTACATTTTTTTTCTCGAAAAGGTAGTTACAATCCCACTGGATTCTCATGAGAGACTTTTGTTCTTTTCCACTTCATCCGCCTGTTTTGAAACCAGACTTTTACCTGCAAGACAAAACATAATTAAAAATTAAAATTAAAAATTGGGATGTCTACCATACCAGGAAATCGGGAATTTGATTCAGCGATCGAGATTTTTTATTCGATTTTCTAAAATTAATATTTAAAGGATTTTAATAGTTTACTACTCAGTTTGTTCAAAAAAATATATAAACTCTAATTACGATTCGGAAGAGGGAATTTTAGAAGATATATGTAATTCTGAAGTTTAAAAGGGAATTTTCAAGAAATTGCAACTGTTTTTGGTTATTTATTATATATATTATATACGAATAAAGTCATTTTTTTGTCGATAATTTAAGTATTTTGTTGAACATTCGCCATTTTTAGTAGAAACTTCATCCTTTTTTACTCAAAATTACTCTTTTATTATAGAGAAGTTCTCTTTTTTGGTTGAAATTTAACTGATTTGTAGAAAATTTAACTGTTTTCTACCAAATTTGTGGTTAAAAGTAATCTTTTTAAGTTGAAAATTAATCTTTCTTGGTAGAAAATTAAAATTTTTGTTACAAATTCTTTAGAATATTTTTTGTTTCCATTTTTTTTAAGACACCTTTTTGATTAAAAATTCTACTATTAGATTAAAAATTCAACTATTTTGTTGAAAATTTGTTTTCTTTTATTCTAAAAATTAATTTTTTAAATTAAAAATCTACCCATATAAATTTTTATTGAAAATTGATCGTTTTAAGTTAAATATTTAATTGAGAATTTATCTTTTTTTTTTGTTAAAAGTAGAAATAATTTATTAAACATTTATTTTATTGGTTGAAGAATTAACTGTTTCGTTGAAAATTCATTTTTCTTGGTTTCAAATTATTTTTTAACTGAAAATTTAGCTATTCTATTGTTGGTTAAAAATTTATCGTTTTTAGTTTGAAATTCAACTATTTGGTTGAAAATTAACTCTTTTGTTGAAAATTTATATTTTTTGTTTGTACAATGAACTTTCTTGCAGGAAATTCAAGGAGATGGTTGCCAATTTATATTTTCGGATTAAAATTTCAACTGGTTTCTAGGCAATTTACCTTTTTACTTTGAAAATCCAAGAATTAGATTAGAATTTTTTTCTCTTGACTAAAAATCTTTCCTTATTGAAAATTGAATTCTTGTTAACAATTCGTCTTTTTGTTGGAAGTCAACTGATTTTTATCTAAATTAAAATATTTTTTGTTGAACTATTAACTATTACATTCTTCGTTAAGAATTTTTTTTGTAAATTTCATTGTTTCTGATGATAAATAATTATCGCTTTTTAGTTGAAAAATCATCTATTATATTTCTTGTTAAAAATTAATATTTTTTTTATTATAACATTCAACTACTTGGTTAAAAGATAAACTTATTTGTTTCAACTACTTTATTGAATATTTACCATTTTAATTGAAACTTCCAGTGTTTTATGCCAAAGTATTTTTATTAAAAATTGAATTGTCTTGTTGAAGTTTTATACTTTTGGAGTGAAAATTGAATTATTAAAAAATTAATCGTTTGGAGTTTAATATTCGACTATTTGGTTGAAAACACACTTCTATGTAGTTGAAGTAAATGTTTTTTTTTTTAGTTGAATATTCGTCTTTGTGTTTTGATCATTCAACTAGGTATATTGTTGAAAATTCATCTCTGGCGCAACTGTTTAGTCTGAAATTATTATTGATTTATTTTGAAAATGTAATTTTTCGATTTTAAAATTCCCCTATTTTCTAACAATGTTGAATTGAAATTTTTAAAACTCAACCCCTTCGTTGAAAATTTATCTCCTTTGATAGAAAATTAAACTTTATTATTACTTTTATTCAAAAGAAATGGTTTTCGTGAAAAAATCAAAAAGAGTTACCGGAAAAATTAAAATTTGACCGGGAATTGAAAATCATCCATTGGTTTTGTAAAATATTGGAAAATATAGACATACCTGTCGTTCTGAAAGGTCCAAAGCTACAGCGATTTCATAACGACGAAGGCGTGTTAAATAATTGCTATGAGCAAATTCAGATTCCAGATGACGAACCTGCTGCTTCGTAAAAGCTGTTCTTTCTTTTCTTAGTTTCTCGTTACTCGGTCTTCTTTGTTTCTCTGGAAAATTAATTTTAAACACGGTATTTGAAATCTTGTTTAATATGGTAATGTCAGGGAATTTTTTCGAGAGGATGCCTAATTTTTTTGAAATTAAAATATCAAATTGAATAGGAGATATTCTTAGCTTTATATTACTGTATTGAACTATTTCACTGAAAATTCCTTTTTTTTTTTGTTTTTTGAAATCAATGTTTTTAACTGAAAATTCAATTATTCTCGTTTTGGTTGAAAATTTATCGTTTTTAGTGAAAAACTCAAGTATCTGGTTGAGAATTCCTTCTTTTTGGTTGAATGCCATGGTTTTTTCTTAATTTTTTAAATCTTTTCTGGTTGAAATATCAACTACTACATATTCCATTCCAAATTCATCTTTTCTGAATGAAGATTTAATTACTTATTATTTATTTATTTTCTTAAATATTCGTTTTTTCTTTGGCTTAAAATTAATTTTGTTTCTGAAAATTTAACTATTCCAGTTGCATCTTTAAATATTTTGTAGACAATTCGTGTATTTTTTTAACTGAAAATGTTACTATTTAAAGTTTGATTGAAAAATGATCTCTTTTAGTAAAAAAATTGGACTTTTTTTGGTAGAAATTATTCTTTTGGGTTGAAAATTAATCTTTTTTGTTTGAAATTTAATTATTCTAGTTTAAAAGTCATCATTGTAGTTAAAAACTCATGTTTTTTATTACAAATTCAACTATTCTACTTGAAGATTCATCGCTTCAATTTAAAATTCATCACTTTGTCGAAAAATGTAACTATTTTTTGGAAAATTAGTTTTGTTTTTATTCGCAAATTATTTTTATCTGTCGGAAATGCCACTATCACTATATTTTTGGTTAAAAAATCAACTATTCCGGTTTTTGTTCAAATTTGATCTTTTATACTTTAAAATTCAACTATTTGGTTGAAAATGTCTCTTCTTGGTTGAAAATAAAACTGCTTGGTTGAAATTTGAATTATATTTGTTTTTAAAATAAATCTGTTTTTTTCTTTGTGAAAAATTAATTTTTTTAACTGCAAATTTCACTATTCCATTTTTAGTTGAAAACTGATATTTTTTAGTACACAATTTTTGAAAGATCGTCTTTTTAGTAGAAAATTAATCTTTTTAGTTTAAAATTCAACTATTTCGTTGAAAATTCAGCTATCTTTTTAAAAATACAAATTTTTCGCTTGAAAGGTAGGAATTTTTAGTTCTTTAAAGTGAATTTGATATAGTAACCACCTTAATTTTACCAAAATATGCACTGAATTTTAAGTATAAGTAGATAAAGTAAAAATTGGTTTGAATGATTAATATTCAGATAATTGTACTTTTAAGACAAGTTCAAGAAATTAATAATTATGTGTTTAGTATTATTTAATTATTTAATTAATCGATCGCACCAACATATTTAAGAATATCTTGTTATGATAATTCAATTCTTAGAATCTGAAGAAGAAACATGATTTATAATAAACTTGCGAAACTGCAGATAAGCTGCCAAATTTAGAATTTTTAACTTTGATGAATTATAAACTTCAAAGATTCAGATTTAGTTCCAAAAATATAAATCCACGTTATCATTTTCTGTGCTCTAAATTAAAAAAATCAATCAATGAACTTTAAAACGTTCAAAATTATTTATTTGCTTATTTAATCAAATGACGGACAAAAACCGTATATTATTTTAAGGAATTTTAAGCTAGAAACATTAAAAATTGAAAAATTGTAATTTTCGTGACTGAACACCTCTTAAATTATAAGTTCAATTATTTTCATTTTTAATAATTTAAACATCCTTTAAAAGCTTTAAACTCTTGAGAAAGGTATAAGTAGTTTTAAATTTGTTCAAATTTTAAATTATATTTGAAATATTTTCAGAACTTCTAAATATCTTTTTTAATTAATTGAATGTGTTCTACAGTTTCTAGGAAATCCTTACAAATTAAAAAAAATCCTTTAAATTTAGATGTTTGATTGAATTAAAATTGAATTTGAATTAAATTGAATTAAATTGAATTAAATTGAATAAAAAAATTATGGAAAGCTTCCAAAAGAATGAAAAGATTTTCTTAAGATTCCTAGGAATAATGAAAATAATTCTTTATTTTCAAACATTATTTTAAGAGAACATTTAAAAAGTTTTTAAAAGGTTTACAGAGCTGTCAAAAGAGAATCTGTAAGATTTTAAAGAATTTAACAAAAAATTGCATGATAATTTTGAATCTTTTTAAAACTTCTAAATATCTCTTTAAATTACTCAACTTTTTCTACAAATAATACGTGTACAATTGTTATTTATACATTAGATTTGAATTTATACATTAGATCTTCGAAATATTAACGATTCCAGACTTTCTATGTCAAACAATTCAGTTTAAAATTCTTTACTTTTAAATATTTAGTTTCAATTTCCTTGTCTCAAATGAACAGTTAAATATTGCTAAATATTCAATAATTAATCTTTTTCTTAATTCAAAAATTTCGAATTGAACGGGTTAAAAATGGAATATTTTATAACTGAAACAATATTTTAAATTTAATAAAAGCCTTTAATTACGTAAATAAGATTATGAAGTTATTTCTATTTTGGAGATAGTTTATAAAGTTTCAATCAGACTTTCGAATTTTTTTAAGGACTAAGACTTTCAAATTGAAAGCGTTTATTTTTTAGCGTTAAAATCTAGAGTTTCTGGAATTTTGAACTGAATTAAAAGCGTTTTGTCAAAACAATTATTGTTCACTTTTTAATACTTAAAGTACAGATCAATTATATGTTTTAATTTATTTATTAAATAAAAATGTTTCTTATCAACCAATTTCAACTTCAAATGCTTTTAATTTTTAATTGTTTAAGTCTTCAAGACAGCTTTTTAAAATTCTTGAAATAAAAAAATATAAGCTTAAAAATAAAAATCTAAAATGGAAAATTTGTCAAGTAAAATATTTTTGAATTACGCATTGTAAACTGAATAATAGCCTAATTGAAAAATATAACAATTCAACTAATTATTTTAAAAAAAACTGTTGAAATTGAACTAGGACAGATTTTTCTTCTAAAAATTGGTAAAATTCTCGATCAACAAATAAATTCACTGTCATTTCTCGTTTTTCCCCGGTCACAAAAAAATTCGCGATTTCCGGGTGAGCGGTCACCCTGCATCCTGTTTAAGGAGTCAAGCATAATATTGAAGATGAGGGAAGGAATTTCTGGAGATGAAATTGAAGAAGATTCGTCTTGTTTGACAAGGTCAAGAAATTCTGAGAGCTTTGATGAAAGGAAAACAGATTGTGTAAGAGCAAAAGTTTTTGTTGCAAGTGCGGTCAGATGGAAATAGCTGTATATTCAATGCGTCACCGCAGATCCAGCAATGTTGATACGCAACGCTTGAAATGTGGGTTGTTAGAAGTTTGCATCTTGAGATAGAATTCGCTTTGCTGCTGTACCGCTATCGCGGTAATAAAATGATTCCTGACGTCAGGGACAAAAATTCTTGCCCTGCTTGTCTCTATCTCAATTCGACAAATAGATAAACTTATATCGCTTCTCTGAATTCAAATCCAGCTTTTCAAATTGAATTCGGGAGCAAATTTAGAGAGCTTTTTGGGAGATTTAACTACGACGTTCTTCTTGAAAATTTAAACGAAAAACAAGAATAAAACGATCAAATTTGGACAAGACACTGTTCAATGTCTCGGTTAAAACTACCAAAAAAATAAATTAAAACAGATCAAAGGAAAACAAGGCTATCTCGAAATTCCCCTGCTTCACTTTTTTCTCGTCAATTCGGCAAGAGGAAAGGGGATTTAGAGAGTGCCTTCCTTTTTTTACCTTATTTTTTTTTGGTTTTTCTAATGTGAATTGATAAACTTAAGAGCATTTTGTATAAATTTTATCGTTATTTTTTTTGTATTACAGGTCACCTGTGTTTCTGTAAAAAAAAAAGAA
>JAWWLR010000092.1:61370380-61382957 GCA_035041075.1 Acraspis erinacei | reverse complement strand
AACTTTTTTTTAATGTCAGTCTTTTTGGTTGAAAACCTTTTTTTTTGTGAAAATTTTAATATTTCGTTGGAAATTATTATTTTATTTGACTTTATTCTTTTAACTGAAAACTAAACTATTCCACGTTTGGTTGCCAAAGAAATAAATGCCAAACACGTTTGGTTTTTATCTTTTACGATAAAAATTCCTCCGTTTAGTTAAAAATTAAATTCTTTCATCTATCGAAAATTAGTTTTCTCAACTGTAAATGTAACTATTCCATTTTGGCTTGGATACTTATCTTTTGAAGTTGAAAATTCAGTTTATTTGTAGAAAATTCTTATTTTTTGATATCATTAAATTGTATTTGATTAAAAATAAAATTATTTTTCTAGGGAAAAAATTAACTGTTTTAATTAAAAATTGCATTTTTCCATTTTTGGTTCAAAGTTAATCTTTTCGAGCTGAAAAATCATTGATTTGGTTATATACGACTCTTGACAATTACTATAAGTGTTGAAAATAAATGTAGAAAAAAACAATTTTTTGCATTGACAAATTTGAAAATTAATGAATTTCCAAAATAAGACTTTGCCGAAACCCTCAATCCAAATTATTGACAAATTTCATATTATAACTAGCAAAAGATTAAAGTTAAAAATAAGAAATATTGAATCTTCAAAGATTTTGAAACATGACAAAGTACCTCACCATAATATTGTGTGAAATGTGACATATTACAATAATATTTTTAATATATTTCCTAAGCTGTCCCTGACAAAATAGTAAATAACTATTAATAATACATATAGGACGATAAATATAGGAAGAGTAAATATAAATACCTTGAATTTCCTTAAATCAACAAAAACAAGTCATCAACCTCATGAAAAAAATATGAATCCTCAAAAAGAAGTCAGACAAAAGTGAAGTTTTAATTTAATTGATTAACTCGGAATCAATACCAAAATTAGGCATAAATTAATTAATTTTCTACAAATTTCATTGAACCCGGATTATAATTTTGTTTACAAAACGCTAATTTTAAAGAGACATCCGATCCACCTAAGAAAACATTAAGAAACGAGTGGGTGGCTGGTGGTTTTCATATAGCTGAAGATTTTTGAAGACGTAGGTCTTCCAGCCAGGAGGGTCTACTGTATACAGGAACCGATTAATCATGATCATTGTTTACTTTTCTTTGGTACATTTTCACGCCTCCTTCTTCCTCATATGCACATATCCGCTATCACATATCAAACTGTCCATGTGCCCCGAAAAACACCAACAGGAACCCCGAACCCTCACTTGACCTGAAGGACAGGAAACCCAAGATACTTGCGAAATATGAGACTCTGAGTTTGGTGCCAAGCTGGCTGGGAGAGAAAGTCTCTAAAACTCTTCATCCTACAAAATTCTGCAGAGAAAATCGTTATTTTCTACCAAGGCTTAGTTTTCCTAAACTACAGCTAATTATTGAGACAATTTGTATTTGTTAAAAAAAATGATTATTTCGCAAATAATAAAGCAAATAAATGATATTTTCTGAATATTAAGTCCCAAAGTAGACTGTTTTGTAAAATTTGACTTCAAAACCTAATATCTATCTGGATAATTGACCAAAATCGATGATGTTTAAACGCGGTTAAAGCTAATTGAACGCGGAAGCAAGCAAAATTAGAGAAATCTAATAACAACAATATTAGTCACTCATTCTCGATTTTAGATCAATTTTATATGGATTTTAGATTTTTTTTTAAGACGGCCTACTTAATACTCGCAACTTAATATTAGACATAGGGAATTGTTATAAAAAAGAATGAAAAATTATTCAATTCATATATATTTTATTCAAATATCCTTATATTTTTACAATAAAAAAATACATAAGTAAAAGAAATTCTAAATGTATTTAAATTTTATTTTGTTTCAAATTTGTATCGCTTTTGTTTTAAAGTTGAATAATTTTTATTCGAATTGTTCAACAGTTTACAATGTTCTTGCATAGTAGAAACTTTAAAAATTGAACAAATTAACTTCAATAACCTAATAAATTAGTACCGAAGTTAAGCGTTTAAAATTACAGTATAATCATAATGAGACAATTGGAAACGTCAGAAACCTACCAGCGAAATGTAATCAGAAAAGTTGAAGCTTGTATGGATTCGAAATTTGATTTTTTGCCAAAATTACAGTGTCCGAGAGTTTACTATTTTCATCTCTTTCTCTCTAATGTATTTATAGCAAGAAAATATTTTTATTTTATTCCACTAATATATTGTTTATAACATAAGATTTATTGACGAATAACTCGTTATATATTTTACCGTCTTTGCCGCTACTTTATCTTTGCTCACAGTCCTTTAAATAACTGGAGTAACATTAGCCATTTGAAAATTTATATTTCAAACTAAATAATCTGAAACATAATTTTTAAAAGCATAGAGAAACTTGAATCGTTAAAATTTTAGACAATTAAATTTAAACTTTGAACTTCACAATTGACATTTCTCTATTTTTAAGTTTGTTAATTTTTAAGTAAAATTTTTTAATTATGATATAAAAATGAAAATTAAACAATGACCTTTTTTAAAATTCGAGTAAGCTTGAGAGATATTTAGAAATTTTGAGAAGGTTCCAACTAGATTTAATACTTAAAAAGATTATAAAAATTTGTAAACAAATTATAAATTTTGGAAAGTTACCAAATAAATTTTTAATGCCATTCAAGGATTCTGAAAGATTTCAAGATAATAAAAACAATTGCTTGAAATTCCTGGGAAAATTTCAAATGATGTTTCATTTTGAAAAAATTAATTTTAAGAAAATATCTGGAATCATAAACAAAAGGAAAAAGTTGAATGAATTAATAAAAATGAAACAGATATTAATTTATAAAAATTCGAATAAGCTTAAGAGATATTTCAACGTTTTGAGATAATTGAAAAATAATTCAAAGCTTAGAAGGATTTTCAAAATTTTAGATTTTCGAAGATTTTAAGCATATAATTTAAAATGTTTTTGAGCATTTTAAAAGGCTTCAAAAGGATAAAAAATGTAAGATATCCAGGAAAATTAAAAATATTTTTGTATTCTAAATAATAATTATTTTCAAGAGAATATTTTAAAGGATTTTAAAGGATTTCCAAAATTGTTAATAACGAATCTGCAAGATTTGAAGACAATTTTGTAATTTTGAAGTATTTATAGATAATTGTAGGAAAATTTTGCATAATTTTCTTAAATATTTAGATATTTTCTAAACATTTAAAAAATTATTTAAAATTTGAACTTATTCTAAAAAAAATAAAGCAAAATATAGAGTTTTTACAATATTAAATCGTTTTGAGGGTTTTGAAAGTTTTAAAGATAATACAGCAATTTTCTTAAGATACTTGGGAAAATCTTCTAATAATAACAAAATTTCAGTTGGAAAAAATTATAATAGTTCAATTTTTATTGTTTTTGACATGAAGTTTCTGAAAGTGATATAATTTTGTAAGTTTAAAAATATTAACAATTTATTCTTTAATTTAGAAAACTAAATATGAGAGTTTGGATTTATATTTCTTTAATCTTCGAAATGGACAACTTGAAAGAGTTTAAAATTTTTAATTTTGGCAGTTTAATGGCATTTAATGTAGAAATTTTGCACTTGCAATGAGTTACAAGCTTCTATTTTATATGCGTAATTTATTGAGCGTTTGAAAAAAATTTAATCATTAATTTTAAAATTCAAAAGGCTTCCTCTTTGAGTATTTTAATTTGAAGTTTATTTTTTATAACTTCAAATGAAAACATTTTCAGCTTCAAGAGTTCGAATCTTATAATTTCAAAGGCCGTTAAAAATGGTTGAGAACTGGGAAAACACCGGGAAATGACCAGGAATTATTTTCCTTGAATAAAACGGACACCTTGCTATTGACTAAAAAATTATGCCGAATTTTGCATATGTACAGTGTTTGCTAGTCAAAAATAATAATATACACTCGCTGCTGGCAGCGCACATGAACTGCAGAGAGCCGTGATATAGTGCAGCGTTTCCAAAACTAGTGCCGCCTGACTACCCGGACCGGGCAGCCAGGCAGGCCTCGAGGCAGGCACGCCGCTGTGAGCATGCGACGACTTTTGTTTACCTAACATAAATTATCCTTTCATTGTTATGAAGTTAGAATAATTTAAATTATAAAGATTTAGCTCAATTAAGTTTTAATTAGTTGAATTATTTCGTGATATAATTTAAAGTAAATGAAAACAAAGTTTTTGAAAATCGGTTAATATCTGAACTAATAAATGAAAAATTTACCATTCTTGTGAATGTAACAAAAGTGTTATAACTCTTGAAGATATTATCCGATTTTACTCTATCTTTTTTTAATGTTCCTTTCATAATCTGAAAAATCTAACGTTGTCTATTAAAGTTCAATTTATTAATATTTTACCAAATTTTCATTTTCCTCAAGCGGTTCTAATTCTCTAACAATGGAAAAGTATTTTTCCATTATAAAAAAAATGCTTTGAATTTTGACATCTAAGATTTACGTTTTCAACCAATGACTTGATTTTTAAACAATGAGGAAACAGTTTGTTCAACTTTTTTGTTGAAAATATTCAACAATTTAGTAGAATTTTTTTCTTTCTTTACTGAAAATCGATTCTTGGTTAAACATGCATGTATCATATATTTACAAGTTCGTCCATAGTAAGTAGTAACGGCGTAACGGCGTACTAGTGTCCCCATGCATTGATCGAAGCAAGTTCGAGGGATCTGTTTACATCTGGATGTAAGCATTCCCAGCGATTAAATTACAGCGATCGTTCCGAGTACGAGTAGAGCTCATTCTTTGCTTCTAATACATTTAATTAATATTCCAAATCTGTAATTATTTAGACAATGTTCGTAAATGACTCTTTTTTAGAGAATAAGTTTCAATTGACATTAAAAAATTAAAAGTTTGGGTTTTTTCTACGAGTCAATTTGCTTACGGAGTCAAGTAAGAATGACTATTCAATACCTTTTTTCTTTGTTGTTTTGCAAATTTACAAGAACTGATAATTATTTAAAAAATTTCGATTAAAAATTAAAAGTTTGGCTTTGTTCTACGAGTTAGTTTAATTTTTTTAGTTTTTTTTAGTTTCTATATTACTTTCTAAACTTACAAGAACAATTAATTATTTAAACAATTTCGATTAAAAATTAAGAGTTTAGCTTTTTTTCTACGAGGCAATTTGTTTTCGACGTCAATTAAGAATATCTATTCAATGCCTCTTTTCTTTGTTACTTTGTGAATTTACAAGAAATATTAATTATTTAAACAATTTAGATTAAAAAATAAAGAGTTTGGCTTTTTTCTACGATTCAATTTGCTTACGGAGTCAACTAAGAATGACTATTCAATTTCTATGTTACTTTGTAAATTTACAAGAACTATTTATTATTTAAACAATTTCGATTAAAAATTAAGAGTGGCTCTTTTTCTACAAGGCAATTTGTTTACGGAGTCAACTAAGAATAACTATTCAATACCTTTCTTCTATGTAAATTTGTAAATTTACAATAAATAATAATTATTTAAACAATTTCGGTTAAATATTAAGAGTTTTTTTGTCTACGAGGCAATTTGTTTTGGAAGTCAACTCAGAAGAACTAACCGATGCCTGTTTTCTATGTTGCTTTACAAATTTACAAAATTACTAATTATTTAAACAATTTCGATTAAAAAATTAAAAGTTTCTCTTTTTTTACGAGTCAATTTGTTTACGGAGTCAGCTAAGAAGGCCTATTCAATGCCATTTTTCTTTGTTGGTTTGAAAATTTACAAGAATTATTAATTATTAAAACAATTTCGATTAAAAATAAAAAGTTTCGCTTTTTTCTACGAGTCAATTTGTTTACGGAGTCAACTAAGAGTGAGTATTCAAGAATTTTTTTCTATGTTACTTTGTATATTTACAAGAAAAATTAATTATTTAAACAATTCTATTAAAACTTAAGAGTTTGTCTTTTTTTCTACGTGTCAGTTGTTTACGCGCTCAACTAAGAAAGACTATTCAATGCCTTTTTTCTTTGTTGGTTTGCAAATTTACAAGAACAATTTCGATTAGATATTAAAAGTTTTACTTTTTTCTACGACTCAATTTGTTTACTGAGTCAACTAAGAAGAAGAAGAAGAAGAAGAAGAAGAAGAAGAAGAAAGAAGAAATTCAAAAAAAAAATTGATAAAATTTTTCCGCAAAAAATTCAACAAGAACTATTAATTATTTAAGAAACAAAGAAAAATGGCTTTGAATAGATATTCTTTGTTGACGTCGCAAACAAATTGCCTCGTAGAAAAAAGCCAAACTCTTAATTTTTATTCGAAATTGTTTAAATAATTAATAGTTCTTGTAAATTTACAAAGTAACATACAAATTGAATAGTCATGATTAGTTGACTCCGTAAACAAATTGACTCGTAGAAAAAATACAAACTCTTAAATTTTTATCGACATTGTTTAAATAATTAATAGTTCTTGTAAATTTACAAAGTAACTAAGAAAAAGGGCTTTGAATAGATATTTTTATTTGACGTCAAGAAAACATTTCCTCGTACAAAAAAAGCCAAACTCTTAATTCTTAATCGAAACTGTTTAAATAATTAATAGTTCATGTAAATTTACAAATTTACATAGAAAAAAGGCATTGAATAGTGATTCTTACTTGAGCCCGTAAACAACTGATTCGTAAAAAAAAGACAAACTCTTCATTTTTAATCCACATTTTTTAAAAAATGTATAATTTTGTATAATTGTAAAGCAACATAGAAAACAGGAATCGGTTAGGTATTCTTAGTTGACTTCGAAAACAAATTGCCTCGTAGAAGAGAAACTCTTAGTATTTACTCGAAATTGTTTAAATAATTAAGAGTTCTTGTAAATTTAGAAAGTAACAAAGAAAAAAGGCATTGAATAGAGATTCTTAGTTGACGCCGAAAACTAATGGCCGCGCAGAAAAAACCCAAACTCTTAATTTTTAATCGAAATTGTTGAAATAATTAATAGTTTTTGTATATTTACCTAGTTGCATAGAAACAGGCATTGAATAGTTATGCTTAGTTGACTCCGTAAACAAATTGAGTCTTAGAAAAAAGCCAAACTCTTAATTTATAATCGAAATTGTTTAGATAATTAATAATTTGGTAAATTTGTAAAGCAACATAGAAAACAGGCATCGGTTAGATCTTCTTAGTTGACATCGATAACCAATTGCCTCATAGAAAAAAACTCTTAATATGTAATCGAAATTGTTTAAATAAGTAATAGTTCTTGTAAACTTACAAAGTAAAACAGAAAAAAACGCATTGAATAGATATTCTAAACTTTCGTCAAAAACAAATGGCATCGTAGAAAAAAAGTCAAACTCTTAATGTTTTAAGCTAAATTGTTTAAATATTTAATAGACCTTCTAAATGTACAAAGTTACATAGAAAAAGGGCATTGAATAGTTATTCTTAGTTGATTCCGTAAACAAATTGAATCAAAGAAAAAAGCCAAACTCTTAATTTTTAATCGAATTGTTTAAATAGTTAATAATTTTGTAAATTTTAGAAGTAACAAAGAACAAAGGTGTTGAATAGACATTCTTAGTTCACTCCGTAAAGAAATTGAATCGCAGAAAGACGCCAAAATCTTAATTCTACAATCGAAATTGTTTAAATAATTAATAGTTCTTGTAAACTTACAAAGTAACAATGAAAAAACGCATTGAATAGATATTCTTAGCTTTCGTAAAAAACAAATGGCCTCGTAGAAAAAAATCCTAATCTTCATTTTTTAATCTAAATTGTTTAAATAATTATTAGTTCTTGTAAAGTTACAAAGTAACAAAGAAACAGGCATCGGTTAGATCTTCTTAGTTGACATCGAAAATAAATTGCCTCGTAGAAAAAAATCAAACTCTTAATATTGTAATCTAGATTGTTTAAATAATTAATAGTTCTTGTAAACTTTCAAAGTAACAAAGAAAAAGGCATTGAATAGACATTCTTAGTTGACTGCGTAAACAAATTGACTCGTAGAAAAAAGCCAAACTCTTAATTTTTTAATTGAAATGGTTTACATAAATAATGATTTTGTAAATTTGTAAAGCAACATAGAAAACAGGCATCGGTTAGACCTTCTTAGTTGACATCGATAACCAATTGCCTCGTAGAAAAAAACTCTTAATATGTAATCGAAATTGTTGAAATAAGTAATAGTTCTTGCAAATTTAAATTTACCATAGAAAGAAGGCATTGAATAGTCATTTTGAGTTGACTCCGTAAAGAAATTGATTCGTAGAAAAAAGCCAAACTCTTAATTTTGTAATCTAAATTGTTTAAATTATTAGTAGTTGTTGTAAATTTACGAAGTAACAAAGAAAAAAGGCATTGAATAGATATTCTTAATTGAATCTGTAAACAAATTTCCTCGTGGAAAAATCCAAACTCTTCTGTTTTAATCAAAATGTTTTAAATAATTAATAATTTTGTAAATTTGTAAAGCAACGTAGAAAGCAGACATTGCTTAGATCTTCTTGTTTGAATTCGAAAACAAATTGTCTCGTATAAAAAAAACTCTGAATATGTAATCGAAATTGTTTAAATAATTAATAGTTCTTGTACATTTAAAAATTACCATAGAAAGAAGGCACTGAATACTTATTCTTAATTGACTCCGTAAACAAATTGACTCGTGGAAAAAGCGAAACTCTTAATTTTTTAATCGAAATTGTTTAAATAATTAATAATTTTGTAAATTTACAAAATAAGAAGGAAAAAAGGCATCGCATAGATATTCTTTGTTGACGTCGAAAAAAAATTTCCTCGTAGAAAAAAAGCCAAACTCTTAATATTTAATCGAATTTGTGTAAAGAATTAATAGTTCTTGTAAATTCTCAAAGTATGACAGAAAAAAGTCATTGAGTAGTAATTCTTAGTTGAATCCGTAAACAAATTACGCATTAGAAAAACCAAAATTTTCATTTTTAATCAAAATGGTTTAAATAATTAATAATTTTGTAAATTTGTAACGCAAGGCAGAAAACATGCATCGGTTAGTTCTTCTTAGTTGAATTCAAAAACAAATTGTCCCGTAGAAAAAAACTCTTAATTTTATAATATAAATTGTTTAAATAATTAATAGTTCTTGTAAATTTACAAAGTAGCAAATAAAAAGGCACTGAATACATATTCTTAGTTGACGTCTTAAAAAAATTTCTTAATTTTTAAATCTAAATTGTTTAAATTATTACTAGTTCTTTTAAATTTACAAAGTATCAAAGAAAAAAGGCATTGAATAGTTATTCTTATTTGACGTCGAAAACAAATTGCATCGTAGAAAAAATCCAAAGACTTAATTTATAATCGAAATTGTTTAAATCATTAATAGTTCTTCTAAATTTACAAAGCAATAAAAAAAGGCCTTGAATATTATTCTTAGCTGACTCCGTAAACAAGTTGACTCGTAGAAAAAAGCCAAACGCTTTATTTTTTTAACCTACATTATTTAAATAATTAATAGTTCTTGTAAATTTACAAAGTATATAAGACAAAAGGCATTGAATATATATTCTTACTTAACTCCGTAAACAAATTGACTCGTAGAAAAAGTTAAACTCTTCATTTTTTTAACCTAAATTGTTTAAATAGTTAAAAGTTCTTGTAAATTTACAAAGTTTATAAGACAAAAGGCATTGAATGCCAAAAAATATTGTTTGAATATTATAAACAAATTTAATAAACCTATCATTTTTTTATGTCAGTCATTTTAATTAAGATCTTCATGTTCATTTCAGCAACATTCAGAATTAGTTCATAAATTTTATGATTTTTTAAATGATAAAGGAAGGACCTTATAAAAACTAGTTCCTCCAGACTAAATATTTATTCATGAATTTTATGATAACGTTTTGAAAACCAGCTGGTTTCCCTCATCAGATCTGTACATCCATATTTTGTAATTATAATCAAATAAGCATTAAAATCGAAATGAATAAAAAAGAAATAAAAGAAGCATACCTTATGTATCAAATTTTCTTTTGTGTAAACAAATTTTATCAATATAATCAAATGTAGAGAATCAAGATGACATGTTGTTGTTAAAAAATTATTTTAGAATTCCATTAGTTAGTGTTGGTGTGTGAGTTCCATAAATTTAAAGTGATGTTAAATCTTTTAAAAATACATTTTGAGAATGACACTGAAAAATATCAAGATAGGTTAGGATCGACAAAAATATCAAATTATTTGAAATAAGCAATTAATATCAAATTTAAATAGGAAATAATAATAGGTTACTTGGTAATTAATTTTGAGAATTGTTTCCATCTTGAAAACTAGTTCATATACACACAACAAAACTCAACTTTACAATACGTAAATATAACGGAGAGAATCCAGTGAGTGACAACGTTCGTCAAATCGCAGTTAATTTTGGTAAATTTACAAGGATAATTTTTTGAGTAAAGGACTCAGTACATTTCTGGCATTAATTTTAATTAAAAATTATGTTTTGAGATGAGCTTTAAAATTCAGTCTGATAGTTAAGTTAAGATTTCACCAAGCATATGGTAAGATCTACTAAAACAATCTAAGTTGGATATCAAATTCATACTATTATCTCCTTCTTTTATAATAAAAACCAGTTCAGCGAAGCTACATTTATATTCATTCGGTTTAACATGCAAAATGTCGACTTCGTCCCATTTTATAAAATTAAAGTCACTGCGGTGTTCTTTCGTTACATATTGGTTTATTGCCTGATATTTTTCATCTAGTCTAATTTCAGAGTAGATACAAAATTAGATAAAATTGTGAAACTAGGAAAAGACAGACTCGATGCTTTGGACCAATGTAATGTTGTATACAGAATAACTTGTCGTTGGGGAAAAGCATATATTGGCCAAACGAAACGTCCGCTACAAAATTAGAGTAAAGAACACAAAAATAACATTAGACTAGATGAAAAATATCATGAGGCAATAAGACAACATTTAACGAAAGAACACCAAAGTGACTTCAATTTTATAAAATGGGACGAAGTCGAAATTTTGCATGTTGACCAAATGAATATAAACGTATAGCTTCGTTGAAATGGTTTTCATTGAAAAAGAAGGTGATAATAGTATGGATTTGATACCCGACTTATATTATTTTAGTACATCTTGCCATAAAATTGTTGAAATCTTAACTTAACTATAAGACTGAATTTCAAAGCTCATCTCAAAAAATATTTTTTAATTAAAATTGATGCCAGAAATGTACCGAGTCCGTTACTCAAAAAATTATCCTTGTAAATTTACCAAAATTAACTGCGATTTGACTTACGTTGCCATTCACTGGATTCTGTCCGTTATATTTACGAATTGTAAAGTTGAGTGTTGTTGTGTGTATATGAACTAGTTTTCAAGATGGAAACGTTGCATGTCGCTCCGTCTTCACAAATTTCTTTTATTTACAAAATTTGGATATTTATCACAGAATAATCAATAGTTATAATTTTCTCAACACTAATTAACAGGTATCCTATTATTATTTCCTATTTAAATTTTATTATGATTGCTTATTTCAAAAATTTGATATTTTTGACGATCCTAACCTATCTTAATATTTCTCAGTGTCATTCTCAAAATGTCTTTTTACAAGATTTAACATGATTTTAAATTTATGGAACTCACACGCCAATGCTAACTAATGGAATTATAAAATAATTTTTTTATTCGATTTCAATGTCATATTTTATTACAATTAAAAAATATGTATGTACAGATTTGACGAGGGAAACAAGCTGGTTTTCAAAATGTTATCTTTAAATTCATGAATAAATTATTAGTCCGGAAGAAGTCTTTTTTATAAGGTCCTTCCTTATCTTTTGAAACTAAGTTTTCCCATGCGTAAAAAGAGAAAATTTAATTCTTTCGGAAAATTATTTCTTAACAAATTTAATAAACAAATGCATTATTTGGACATTTGTCGACGGAAAACCTCTTTTTTCAATGTCTGTCATTTTAATGTAGTCCGGCTACTGGGAAGGCTAGTCAAAGCTATGTCCATTATTTTTTTCTGAAATTTGGAATTAAATACAAAAGTTGGGAAGGATATCAAGCAATGAGTTAGATATAAAATTTGTATGCTGAACAATATAAATAAAATGTTTTTTAAATAATAATAAAATGTACATTTAGATGTTGATTTGACTCGATTCGAGTGAAAGTCCATTTTTCACGCTCGGCAGTTTCTGTTTCCAAAAAAGTTTTCCTAACAACATTCTCATGATTTTTGACACAACTTTAAACAGTGATAATTCAAATTTTAAGCTGGAAAGGCCCCCTTAAAACGCATTATGTCAAAGAGGACATAATTCTACACAAGAAAAAGCTAATTTGAATGATTTTTCATCAGACCGATCAAAAAGCCGGACTACTTTAATTGGGAACTTTACGATAATTTCAGTAACATTCATAAGCAGTTGAGTAATTTTATGTTTTTGTTAAACAAATTTAATTTAAAAATGCATTATATTTATATATATATATATATATATTTAATACATACATATATTTCATTAATTTATATCTTTCG
>JAWWLR010000092.1:61308849-61321599 GCA_035041075.1 Acraspis erinacei | reverse complement strand
TACATACATACATATATATATATATATATATATGATTTTTTAAGACCCCCCCCTCAGTCAACAACTCAGGACTTACCTACTTATTTTTTGACAGTCTGAGGTCTGAGGCGATCATCAACCAATCCTAGAACTACCGAAAGTGTATAATTTAAGTTTAAAATTTTATTATTTTTTTTTAATATTCACCACTTTCCTTGTTTCAGAATGGTGGCCATGTTGGTTGCTGCTTCCAGGCTGTCTTGCATCCTGGACCAAATTCATCGAGCAATACGATTCTATGAGGATCGGAAGATGCATGACAATATGTGGCGAAAATTATTCGGACAATGTAAGGAACAAATATACAAACACAATACATATAAATAATGTGAGATTGAATAGTACCGGCCCTTTCCATCAATAGCCTCAATTTTTAATGTTTTTCATTTGCAGATTGTCCAGTTTTGAAAGATTAGAATACCAATTTATTGAAAATTCAATTAAAAACATTCCAACTCAGAATTTATTTGTAATAAATTTGGTAATTATAATTTTCGAAAATAATAACAAAAATATAAATTATGTAGTTTCGAAGTCTTTACTTTGAGAATTCCAATGACCATGAGTACTTTCGATCATCAGCGCAAGAGCGTGGGCGTATCAAAATAAAAACTTGTTCCGCAACGCATCCAAGAATCTTTCTAGTTCGCCGCAAAGCCCTGGACTGTAGATTACGAAGTGACTTTTGCAAACACTGCCACGCTACCTTTATGGGCCATTACTTGGGAATTTTATTACGACGTACCAACAAAGGTCAAGGGCCCGGCTCTTCGTCATTTCTGGACTTGATTATTTCGACGTTTTGCAGTATAAAACCTTTCATGAATATCGATGAGCAAATTATTAACAGCCAGCCTTGTATGTGTCCCCTATTAACTTTTGAAAGAGGCTTTTTGTATAAGTGTGGTACCAACCAGCCGGTCACTGCCAGTTATTCAAATGCATTCGAAAATCGAAAGCCCTTTAGATTCACGAGACAAGCGCTTAATTAATTAGTAAAGAGCCCAAAGAAAACGTACAAAATGTTAAACGCTAAATACTTCACGTGTGATCGGATCTTCTGAGATTTTAGGGTTTAAGGAATTACCAGTCCGACTCGTCGCCCTACGCGAGGAACAGTATATAATAACGCTTCGAGTCCATCGAAAGTAAAAATCAAGATTAAAAAAAAATATAATCGATCTTGTTCTCTATTTGGGCTTTTGTTCACTTATATACTGGCCGCTTACGGTTCAGAAAAACATCCAGACTATTTCTATATTTTGAAATATTTATTCCGGTTCTAAAAAGAATCTCTAAAATTGAGGAATCAGATAAAAACAATTCTAAATGATGTAATTTAAAAAAAGTAGTTAGAGCCAACAAGATTTGTGCAACCATTAAATATAAAATTCTCTATTTATCTTTTTAATATTTTAATTTTTATTGAAAGTTGAAAAAATATAATATATGTTGAATCACAGGAGAAGGAACGTCGAGATTGATGATAAATTATAATAAAGCAACCAAGAACATTTTAAATGAAAATCATATTTATAAAGAAACAAATACTTGCGTAAAAATAAACTGCAATATTATGTTGTATTAAAAATCGTCTGACATCATAAATAGACAAAATTTAACAATAATTATTCGAGTAAGGAACACCGCCATAATGACATCATAAACTTAATCCTTCAATCAAACAGTAAGATTAAAGCAATTCACAATCCAATCGCATTTTCATAAAATGTATATGTCGATTTTAAAACTTTGCACACCTCAAAATTACCCGCAACAACAATTAGATATTCATTTCTTTGAGGAGATTGACATCTACGGATATTTTTAGTCTAAAACACTTTAGAATGCACTTAATTGTGCAAATAAGAAGGCTGTCCATTTCTTTCTGCTGGTATTGAACACTGTTTCTCCCAATTATACTAAAAACCAGACTCCATTAACCTTTGTACAATTGCATCGACTTGCCGAACATACGATACATGAGGTTCAAAGTGTATAGCTTTGTTAGCAAAAAATGCGCGTTCTTTCATAATTTCCATCACAGGCCCTTGCCTTTGTGTTCCCTGATTACCCTTAGTGCCGTTGTTTCTATTAAAGGAAAATTCTTTCCCTCTACCAGTATATCAACGCATTCTTCATATATCAAAACAATGTTAGATTTATCGGCCTATGCTTCATTACATGAATCATTTATATTCCTCATTAGATATATAATGCTTGCTATTTTCGTTAAAATGTTTATTTCTGTTTTTACCAGTTTTGTGTCGGTTAGTATTGCAAAGATATTGAAAGAGAATATCGAAAATACCACGACAATTGAGGTAAATACAATTTTTTCTGATAATCTTGCAGTTTCACGACGTACTGCCATTCATAAAATTCTTCGTAATATCTTAAACGAGGACGAAATATTATTGTATTTTTTATGATTGAAATGAAATCTACCGTCTAAAGAACTATTTTATGCACCAACAATAGAACCGCAATAGGCTTAAAAATCAATTTTTAATTTCCAACTACCTCCTTTCCAGCTGATTAGAGACAAACGTATACCAAAAGAAAAAATTGGGACGACGTGAAAACCCTTCATCATAAGAGAACTATACAAAATGTAAAATTCATAAATATTTTATTTATTGGGAGAGAGGGTAACACAGTTATTAATCAAAAAAGGGATCGCTCGAGCCGTAACAAAGTTTGGGATGGGTTTATTAATTGGATACATTGATTTTTCTTTTTTACAGTAATTTTATATGCATGCAAATTAATTTTCACCAAAGAATGGAAAATTTTCCCAGATAACATTTTATCTATTATTTTATTAATGAGAAGTTCTAGGTTCCAGAAGCTACGATCATGGTTCCTTAAAGCAACCACTCCCGACGCAACTGGAACGTGTACGTCTTCCACTTCTGCTCATTCTATCCTAGAAGGTAAGCAAGAGCGGGAAATTTACGCAAGATACTTCGTACAACACTGTTCCTTAGAGTGCAGCCTCTAGCCGTGGATGACCTTACGCGGCAGACGGCATAGTTGGAGGTGAAGGTTTCACCTCTGGATAGGTTTTTTGAGTTACCAATCTTTGTACAGCGTTAGGAGGAACAGTGGTGACGGACCAGATGTAGTGACCCCAGAAGGACAGCCTTTTGCATCTGACTTGTGATCGTCTGGATTTTCTTGAGTTGGCTAAGAAATGAAGCTTTCATACCTCCAAGGCAGCTGATTATGAGAAACACATGATGCAATTTGGAGCTTTGGTAAAGCATGCTGAGCTCGAAAAGAAAAGACTGATATTTCGCCCACTTCTCTTCCTCCTTTGCCGTGATATTACCATCGGCTGGTGCCGAAAATTCAATCACATAAATTATCTTGGTCTTTAGATCTTGGAGGACAATATCAGGCTATATAGCACTTATACGTTGAGTAGTGGAAAACGAGAAATTCCGGTAGATCTTACACTGATCATTCTCCACAACGGACTCCAGTTTTCCCTGGGCTTATGGCAAGACAGGCATTGGATCAACACGATATAAATACCGAAGATGGTAATATAACACTTTTAGAGCCGCATTGTGTCTCTCTATGTACCCGAAGCGTGCATACTTTGAGCATCCACTAAGAATATGCCCAATTGTTTCTGGCTCTTGCTTACACGCTCGGCAGTTGGAATCGCCTACAGGTAAATTCATTATGCCCTCACGGTAAACTAAGGTCTCTATACCGCGTTCTTGACAGGCAAAAAGAAATCCCTCCATCTTTGATCTTGATCCAACAGAATTGAGAAACATTTTATAGACCCATCGAAAGCCCTTCTCTACGTATAATGGCAAAAAATTTACCATGAAGGGGCTTATCAGCATGTTCCTTTAGTAGAAGTGAATGTTCTGCTTCCTGTATACGACTTTTAAGTACCGTAGTTGTTAGTGATGCTAGCTCATGTGCAGTGTCGCTGGAATCAAATGGGAGACGAAGTTCCTCTGCGGCCCTATCTGCGGCTCGGTAGAGAAATGCCGCAACATTGACGACTTCATGTTGGTGTACGAGTCGCATTAGAGAGTCTGTGCTTTTTAGAACTGAACAGGCTGTAGCTAGATCCGTTCTTTGATGAAGACACTCTATGCTCAGCAAACGACTACCCCATTTATCTCGAGGAAGATATATACGAGTTACAGAAGATCTAAGATGATGACTTCGATGGATTTTCATCAAGTTTCGTGTGCTTCGGTCAAGTTGCTTCAACTCATCGACATTACATTTTACTGCACCGAACGTGTAAAGCAGTATAGGAACGGCCAAATTATTGGTCGCCTGGATCTTATGCTTCCCAGATAATTCGGAAGCCCAAATTTTTCTGAGTACTTTGCGATACCTTTTTTCAAGGGTCGTTTCTAACACACGCACATCTTGGGTTTCCGCTTGCGGTATTCCCAGATGTGCATATGTTTCTCCATTACCAAGGTGTTGAATGGTATTTACACCTATGAGTTGAAGATCCTGATCGTCACGCGTTGATGTATTTTCTAGTCTTTCTTGGTTTAGATGGACGCAGGCACACTTGTCCAGTCCAAAGCTCATGCCAATGGCTTTAGATTACCTATGGTACTCACATTCCCAAACTTCCTCGTAATATCTCAAATCAGGGCCAAACATTATTGGCAAATTTCAGCAAGATGGTGATGATTCGAATGACGAAAACGAGTAGAACCAAGTACATCCATTTTGGCGTGGGAGATATGCGGGAGAAATCCCAAAACTTGGAACTGGTATCATCACGCAGATCGGTACTGAACCAATACTCGTACTGGATAGACTTTGTCTAGCACAATAGTAGGCAATATTCCTAAAAAGTTCCTAAACTTCATTTTTTTTTAGAAAGTTCTTTCGCAAATAGAGCATCAGATCCAGAAACTTCAACGGGGTATCCTGTCGTGTTACGCGTTACGTAAACATTTAGAGGAAAATAAAAGGAAAATAAAATCTGATTTGTTTGAATGAAATATTATAATAATAATAGTTTTAATTATAATTTAATTTTAAAAACTTCAGTTGTTCATTTAAGTAAATATGTATTAAAATTGAAGTACGAACTACTTTATTACACTCGCGCATTGTTTGGGTCAAAGAAATATATTTTTTAATCTGTGGGATATTTTTTTGCTTTAAACGTTGAAAAATTTGATGTGCGGAAATAGTTTTTTGAGCCTAAAAAATAAAATATATATTATTAACAGACAAAAATTTCATACCGGAACTTTAGTTGGAAACGACGCCGTAAACGACGCCGGAAACGACGTAGGCTCCGATCCCAAATTCCGATTTTTTTTTCGACGTCGGTTACGTTATCATTTCCTGCGTCGTTTCCGGTGTCGTTTCCGACGTCAGATGTTGTCGAGAAGGAGAAAATTAATCTTCTTGATTGGAAAATCAACTACTTGCTACAAAGTGTATGAATTTTGTGGAAAATTAATATTTTTGTGGCAAATTTAATTATTTGGTTGAAATTTTATGTATTTTATTGAAAATTTGTCTTTTACTGTAGAAAATTAATTTTCCTTGTTCAAATTTCAATTATCTGGTTAGAAATTTATGAAAATTTGCTTATTTTGTCGAAGATTCATCTTTTTTGGAAATAAATTTATAATAAATATTTATAATAAATTTATTTTTAATAAACAAATTTCAAAAATTTATATTTTTAGTTAAATATGCGACTATTTTGTTGAAAATTGATGTATTTTGTTAAAAAAATCTTTTTCTTCTTTGAAAATTCTACTATTTATTAAAAAATTAATTATTTAGGATTTAACTATTTGCGTAAAAATTTATATATTTTGTTGAAAGTTAATTTTTTGATAGAATATTAATCTTTTTCACTCAAAAATCATCTTTTTGGTTGGAAATTTGAACATTTATTTGAAAATTTATGTATTTTGTTAAAAATGTATTACTTTTGTTGAGAATTAATTTTTTGATAGAAAATTAAACTATTTACTTAGAAACTTATGTGCTTTCTTAAGGATTAATTTTTTTTGACAAAAAATTAATCATCTTAATTGAAAATTCTACAATTTGAAAAAAAAATTGGTATATTTTGTTGAGAATTAATTTTTGGATAAAAAATTAATCTTCTTGGGTAAAAATTTAATTATTTGGGTAACATTGATGTATTTTTTGGAAAATTTGTCTTTTATTGTAAAAAATTATTTTCCTTCTTTAAAATTCAACTATCTGGTTAGAAATTTATGAAAATTATATATTTTGTCGAAGATTCATCTTTTTTGGAAATATTTTTTTTGTAGAAAATTAATCTTCTTAATTGAAAATTCAAGTAATTGTGAACGAAAATTAAGGTTTTTGGTTGACAAATTTTCTTTTTGGTTAAAAATAAAAACTATTTAGTTAAAAATTAATGCACTTTTTTGATCATTTATTTTTCTTGGCAGAAGATTAAATTCTTAATTAAAAATTCAACTATTCGGATAAAAATTTATGAATTTTCTTTACAATTAATTTTTTTTATAGAAAATTAATCGTTTTGGTTTGGGGAAGAATTTATGTATTTTTTTTATAATTAATTTGCCGATAAAAAATTAATTTTCTTGGTTGAAAAATTATCTTTTTGTTAGAAAATTTAACTATTTAGTTGAAAATTGATGTATTTGGTCTGAAAGTTATCTTTCAGGGTAAAAAATCTTCTTGTTTTAAAATTCAACAGCTTCGTAAAAAATGTACGAATTTTATGGAAAATTAATATTTTTCGGTGAAAAATTAATTATTTGGCTGAAAATTTACATATTTTGTTAAAAATTATTTTTTTTATAGAAAATTAATATTTTTGGTTGACAAATTTTCTTTCTGCTTAAAAATTAATTTACTTTCTTGAGAATTTATTTTCGTTGGTAGAAGATTAAATTCTTAATTGAAAATTCAACTATTTGTGTAAAAATTTATTAATTATGTTGAGAATTCATTTTTAAATAGAGAATAATTCTTTACTTCGAAAAATCATCTTTTTGCTTAAGAATTCAACTATTTGGTTAAAAATTAATGTACTTTGTTGAAATTTTTTTTGTCTTTTATGGTAGAAAATTCTTCTTCTCCTTTGAAAATTTAACTATTTGGTTAAAAAATTATGACTTTTCTTGAGAATTAATTTTTTCATAGAAAATTAACGTCCTTGATTGAAAACTAAACTATTCAGTTAAAAATGTATCTAATTTCTTAAAAAAATTTTTCCGAAAAAAATTATTCATCTTGAATAAAAATTCCACTATTTGGGGAAAAATTAATATATTTTGTTGAGAATTAATTTTTTGATAGAAAATTAACCTGCTTGGTTGAAAATTAAACAATTTTAATATCGGATACGACGCCGGAAATGACAACGTAACCGACGTCGGAAACAAAATCAGAATTTGGGATGGGAGCCTGCGTCGTTTCCGGCGTGGTTTCCGGCGTCGTTTCCGACTATGGTTCCGGTGCTAATTTGTTGTTTACTCTGTACTTATAAGTACGATGGTTGCAGGGGAATATTTCTTTGAATGAAAGAAATATAAATTGATTCAAACAAATATATTTTAAAGTCAAGGTAGATTTTTCATCGAATGTTTCTCTTTCAGGTTCATCAATGTAATTTTAATTTAAATTGAAAAAACTGCAATTGTTCATTTAAGTAAATATGTATTATAATTGAAGTACGAACTACTTTATTACACTTGCGCATTATTTAGGTCAAATAAAGATATTTTTTAATCAGTGGGCTATTTTTTTGCTTTAAATGTTGAAAAAATTGATGTGGGGAAATAGTTTTTTGAGCCTATGCAATGTTTGCTTGACTTTAAAATATATTTCTTTCTATCAGTTCACATTTCTTTCATTCAAAGAAATATTCCTCTAAAACCATGATAGTAATAAGTAAATATTATTAAAAAATATTCACACCGAAACTGTAGTTGGAAACTACGCTGGAAACGACGCCAGAAACGACGCCGGAAAAGATACCGGAAACGACGTCGACTCCGAACCCAAATTCCGATTTTGTTTCCGACGTCGGTTACGTTCTCATTTCCTGCGTAGTTTCCGGCGTCGTTTTTAAATTGATGTATTTTGTTGAAAATATATGTACTTTTTAAAAATTTGTCTTTCATTGTAGAAAATTAATATTCTTGGTTGAAAATTCTACTATTTAGGGAAGAATTTATTTATTTTTTGAGAACTAATTATTCGATAGAAAATTAATATTTTTCGGTGAAAATTTAATTATTTGCTTGAAAAATTATGTACTTTTTCGAAAAGTCGTCTTTAATGCTAGAATATTAATTTTTTTCGTTGAAAATTCGTCTTTTCGGGTAAAAAATTAATCTTCTTGGTTAAAAATTGAACCATTTTGTTAAATTTAATTGAAAATTCATCTTTTTTGTTGAAAATTTAATTGGTTAGTTGCAAATTTATCTATTTTCTTAAAAACTCGTTTTTTCTGGTAGAAAATTAATTTTCTTGTTTGAAAAGTTTTTTTTTAAATTTAAATTTAAAATTTAAAAATTAAAGTTATATATTTAAAAATATTATTATTAATTCGACTCTTTAATTAAAAATGTATGTATTTTGTTAAAAGTACATCTTTTCGGTTTATAAATGAACAATTTTTGGTGAAATTTTATTCATTTTTTGACTACAAAGTCTTTCGTTTTTAATTTAAAATAAAAATATTTTCTTACCTAAAAATTTCTCGATTGAATGTTCAACTTTGATTATTTTAGAAAAGTAGCAAAGAAGCTCGAAAATATTTTTTAAAGAAAAGTAAAGAAATAGTGTAATTAGCCGAAAATTGTGAGAATTTTTTGTTACAAAATCGTAGAAAAATAATGTCGCCGCTAAAAAAAGTGTCAATATTATGGTGAATGCGAGGCCTAAAATTATTTAAAAAAACATATAATTATAATTTTTTTTTCATAAATTACCTTGAATTGTATGGATTTCTGGATGTACCATGTAAGCAATTACTAGACTCCCACCACATGGCCAGTTCCGAAACATTAGTTGTTGCAAGAGGAATTGCTCCTGCTTTTTTCATTAATTTAACTACATCAGCATCTTTTTCTGAAATGATGTCCTTACGAGAAAACAAACCGGCTGTTTGTTTCATATTTTTAATACCCACACAATCCTGAAACCATGCGATCTCTTTAAAGAAAAATTTATGTTTTTTCTTTAAAAATGTCCCCTAAGGAAAAATCTGACGTCGGAAACGACGCCGGAAATCATAACGTAACCGACGTCGGAAACAGAATCGGAATTTTGGATCGGATCCGACATCGTTTCCGGCTTCGTTTCCGGCGAGGTTTCCGGTGTTGTTCCGGCGAGGTTTCCTGCGTCGTTTCCGATGTCATTTCCTACATCGTTTGCGGTGGAGTTTCCGAAGTCAGATTTTTCGATAGGGTTACGAGAATATGCGTCAAATGTTCCGTATTGTCATGAGAATACTTTTTTATATTTTTTTATTTGTCTATTTATGATAACACATAGTACTATTTAGCTAGAAAATTAATAGCTAAAACATGCTTCAGTGCCCTGCTGAAAGTGAGAAGATAGAAAGCATATCTTTTTGAATAATTTTAAGTATTGATGATAAAAAAATTCCTAAGAATAAAATTCAAGGTCTTTTCTAAGTTTTCCAGGTCAAGGGATCAAGTTTTTCCAGGTCTCCTTTTTTGCATCGAATAATCAAATAAATTTTTGTTATGCAATACATGAAAAGATGAAAAATTTAATTTTTTTGCCAATAATTTCTAATGAAATCAAAATCATACATAAATAAATTCTTTATTTTTGCAATTATAATTCGTCCATGGGAAAATATTGGGGATACTTTTAAATCTTTGTACTGTCTTTAAAATCCTTAAAATTTTTGAAATCTTGGTGAAATTTCTGAAATCTTTTGAAGTACTTAAAATCTTCGTGAAATTTTGAAATTTTTTAAAAATCTTGTTTAACTTTTTAATATTATTTCACCAGTTATGATTTTTGCAACTAGAATTTAAAATAAAAACTAATTTAATTCAAAAGAATAGATGATAATTCAAAAGAATTTAAAAAAATTCATAAGAATTCAAAAGAATTCACCAGAATTCAAAAGAACTCATAAGAATTCACAATCATTCCGAGAATTTATGAGGATTAAAAAGAATTCAAAAGAATTTGAAAAAATTAAAAAGAATTCAAAATAATGTGAAGAAATTAAAAAGAAGTCGAAATAATTTGAAAAAATTAAAAAGAATTCGAAATAATTCCCATGAATTCTAAAGAGTTAAAAAAGTGCAATTAAATTGGTAAGAATTCCAGGTAAATGTTTTCGAATTTAGCATAAATTAAAAATAAAAAACACAAAGAATTAAATAAAATTCAAAAGATTTTAGAAGAATTTAAGGAAAACTAGAAGAGTTCGATTAAATTCATAAAAACTCGAGATGAATCGGAAAAAAATTCAAGTGAATTAAAAAAGAAATCAAAAACATTTCACGGATTTCAGTAAAATTGGAATGAATTGAGAAAAATTCAAGATAATTAAAAAAAATTTGAATTGAAGAGAATTGAGTTCATTTAGAAGAATTCAAATGAATTAAAAAAAATTACTGCAAATTAAACAAATTCAATAGAATTCCAAGGAATTTAGAAGATTTCAGGGGTAATTAATAAGAATTCAGAGTGAAATCGAAATTAATTGAAATAATTGATTAAAAATATCATAAATAATAATTGAACAAAATTTGAAAATATTTCAAAAATGCTTTAAATTCATTAAATTTGAAATGAATTGAAAAAAATTCAAAAAAAAAATCAAAAGAATTCAATTAAATGACTCAAATTCAAGGTGAGTTTAAGAGACTTCGGAGTGAATTGAAAACAAAAAACTAAAAAGAAATCTCTTGAATAGAATTGAGTGAATTTAGAAGAATTAAAAAACCGTAGGTTAAACTGAGAAAATTAAAGGAAGAAATATATTACTGGATGATTTTTTTTCAATTATTGTTTTTTAAAATTCAAATAATATATTTAAAACTTGAAGCATGAAGAATAATTTTTTCTGACAAGAATATTTCATTATATTATTTTTAACAAATAATTAATATTTATAAAAAAATTCTTTAATATATTTTTTTCTAGGAATTTTGTAAAATTAATTAATTAATGAATAATAATAATAATAAATAATTTTTTAAATTAATTTTTCAAGAATTTTTTAGTTTGGATATTTTATAATTTGCCAATTTTCTGCCATGAATGTTATTATTCGGGAATTTTCTAATTCGGCCTTTTTATATTTCAAAAATTATATAATTTTGGGAATTTTATTATTCGCGAATTTTCCTGTTCTAGAATTTTTTTATTTTTTGAAAATTTATTTAATTTTAATTTTATATTAGAATAATAAAAATCCCGAAAAATTCATTATATTACCGAATTAAAAAATTCCCGAATAATAAAATTTCTAAATTAAAAAATTCCCGAATAATAAAATTTTCAAACAGAATAAAAATAATAAAATTTTTGATAAGAAACTGCCGAATTATAAAATATCCGATCTACAAAATTATCAAATTTAAATAAATAAAATTTTTAAAAAATTTTTTAAATTTGTTTAATTTAAATTTAAGTTTTATTTCATTTTAGAATAATAAAATTTCCGAACAGTTTATAATATTACCGAATTGAAAATTTCCCGACAGTTCATAATAATACAGAATTTGTAAATTAACGAATAATTAAATTCCCAAACTGTATAAAAATAATAAAACATTTTTTATTTATGAAAAATATAATAATCAAATATTTGATTAAAACAATTATTTTTAATGTTTATAGTTTTTAAATTTACGGTTTGAATTTAAAATAACAACAATTGGAAAAAATATTTTTCTCAATCAAGTTTTTTTTATTTATTGTTCTTTTAAATTCAAATAATAATTTTAAAAACTTTAAACATGAAGAATAATTTTTTTCTGACAAGAATATTTCATTATATTATTTTAATAAATAAATAATATTTATACAAAAATTCTTTAATGGATTAAATTCAGGAATTTTCTAATTCGGATATTTTATAATTCGGCAATTTTTTGTTCGTGAATTTTCATCTTCAAGATTTTTATTTTATTTTCTAAAAATTTATTTTATTTTTATTATATTTTAATTTAGAATAAAATAAAATTTCCGATAGGAACTTGCCGAATTATAAAATATCCGAACTACAAAATCCCCAAATTTAATCAAATAAATTTTTTTTTCAATATTTTTTATTTATTAAAAATATATAATTACATAATTACAACATTTTAAAAACTTGAAAAATTAAGAATAAATTTTTCTGATAAGAATATTTCATGATATTATTTTTAATAAATAAATAATATCTATAACATTTTATAATTTATGTAATTTTATTATTTGTGAATTTTCCTCTACGAGAATTGTATTTTTTAAATTTATTTTTATTTAATTTAAAGTTTATTTTAGAATAATAAAATTCGCGAATAATAAAATTCGCAAATAATAAAATTCCCGAATTCAAACAATTGTTATTTTAAATTCAAACAATAATTTTATAAACTTTAAACATTAGAAATAATTTTAAAAATAAAATTTCATTATTGTATTTGTAAACAATCAAATATATTTATAAAAAATTGTAATTGTTTAAATTCGGGAACT
>JAWWLR010000092.1:61297489-61307947 GCA_035041075.1 Acraspis erinacei | reverse complement strand
CCTAATTCAGCCTCCTGCCGAGTGTCCTCCGCGTGCTAGGTCCAGATCTCGTCCTGCCAGGCAGCCCCGTCCTTCCGGGTCCGTATCTTTACCTATGATGCTTCCTTCTCCGGACGGAAATGGATGGGAGCTTAATCGTGAATCAATTAGGCGTACTCGGCTTATTCCTCTTAAAGGTGCGATTCAGACTTTCGAATTCCGAAGATACTCTTTTCCTGCCGATATGTCACTTGAAATTCAAATAGGAGAGTCTGAGTATAGGCCTATGCCAAGTCAGGTACAAACTGTATTTTGCACATATAATGGTGTCGCCCTTGCAATATTGGAGTCTTTAGATGTTCTTGGTGGAATATATAAACGTTTTGATAATGGGATAATACGTGTGAAAGTATTCGTAAAAACCCGCAGGGCTATCCCATTGGAACCAAAAGAAATCGAGTGGGCTCAAGTAGGTCCCGCTTATCCAATAATGTTGAATTATAAAGTAATTAAGTTACCTTTTTAAATTCGGATGAAAATGTATCAAGTAATTCGAAATTACTTTATAAAGTCAGTGTATTATGGTTCTCATGGATTTAATCTTTAATCAATGCCCAAGCCCATATTTTTTGGGAGTAGATAAAAAATGTGCCCACCTCGGTCAATATGCGACAAAACGATATTTGATCGTGATTGTTTGACAAATAAAATGGTGGATGTAACGTTTGACAGATAAGTAAAATGTATTACGTGTCTTAAATAATTCTTGTGTTTCCATTTTGAAGTAGCAAATTGTAAAAGCATTCTGTTGGTGGTGGTGACGCAACCTTTTGGCAATTTCACAATATTATCTTTTCGTTGTTTGAATAAAGATAAAAATGCTAGGAAATTTCGTTCTTTTATTAAACTTTTATCTCCCAGTGCTATGACCTCGTTAAAAAATATTTAACTTCATATCGATGGGTTCTACGAATAATAAGCTATCGTTTGGTTACCGTTAAGAATTAGGCTAACTTCATTTTGTATTAAATTTAGTAAACACGTAGAAGTGTTAAAACAAATAAAAATCTTTTAAAATTTCTTGTTTGAAAGTTATAGGAACCTAAATTACATTACAAACTGTAATACAAAATACTGAAGTTTTGAATTCGTAGAAAATGTTTCGAAAAATAATACGTCACTTATTCCTCCTGAAAACTTAGCTAACCAAAGTTATCCTAATTCTTATCCGTAGCGGGAAGATATCCTAATATTCGTAGAACCCAGCGATATATTTTAACAAATAAATTAGAGTAGAAAGCCAGAAGGGCGTAGGGTCGGAAAATTCCAGGAATTGCGGACTTATCGGATGTCCCCTCTAGTAGCAGTATAGATGCGCGCATGCGTAAATCATGGGCGCAAATCATGAGATAAACAGCACACCTAGTGTGAAAACCACAATTAGTGTGCGTGCCGTACGTGTTCGGACGTTTTAAGGGGAATGTACACTTATCGGACGGCAAGTTATCGGGCTTGTACTGTATATTATAACCTGATGTTCATCTTAAAATAAAGAAAGACCTCAGTGATCAATTTGAGATAAATTGAAGATTATGAGGTCTAAGCTTATTGATGGAAATAACCCGTTCGAACTGGCTAAGTAACACGTTTAGTGATACACTGGGTTAAAAGTAAAATGATTTTTTTAAACTAGTTTTTCTAACTCTGTTGGATTTTCTTCTCTTTGACTAGTAAAGATACTAGTGTAGGTTTTTATTGATGTATCGGTGACTTTATTTCTGATGCTGCTACTTCACTGTGATAATGGTTGACCGCGAGGGTAGTCAAATGATTTTATTTATAGATAGGGAGGTTCAGTCATGACGATCAATCAAAATAGGTTCCGAATGACCTACAAATTCATTGCCTGATAACTTTAATTAAGTGGGCAAACAATGTCGATGATGTAGACTCTTCCCTTTTTCTCGCATCAAGTTTTCAGGTCAATTCGCTCGGATGTAATGATCCTTCTGTATAGTACAATCCCAGTATAGGACGTAATCTTTGTTTCCTAAAACGGGCAATGGAATATATCTATAGAAAGGCATCCATTGTTTTAAAGCTCCTAGTTTTAGGGCAAGTTGTTAATTTATAATTCCCGCCACATCATTATGTTTGTTCTTATCGTCTTTCTGAGCCATTACGTGAGAACCATCAATAATGTACTCGATAGATTCGTTGGCATCTCCAAATAATGAGCACGGTCAAACACGTCTTAATATAACACGTGTTTGATCTACAGGGTCAGGATTTCCGGTTTCAGCGTCGAGGATTTCCGGATCTTTCTAGTATATCGGAGCAGTTTTTTATTGTTAAGGCGAATTCTGATGCCTACTATTCACACTTGTTGAGCATGCTCATATAACCAGATGACATCTGGAGGATTTTGTGTGACTAGATGGCGAGTCAGAATAGTTCTATTCCAGTAACGGAGATGATCTTCGTTTTCTAGTACTTTAACTGGGTTATATTTGCAATTAAGACGAAATATCTTTAGTAAACCAGGGTCCAAGGCAACTTTTGGAGAATGATCGCAGCAACATCATTATGTTTGCGCGTGTGATTCAAAATATTCAGAGAATTAAAATGAACTAAAAGAGATTAAAAGTCTATAAAAAAAAGAAAAACGAATACTCTAAATATACCAGAAAGTTGTAAAACCGGGCGAAGTTACTTCGGTCTCGGTGTGCACACACTCACACTTGGGATATCAGCGCCTCCGTGGGCCGATCCCTTTTCAACGCCATACTGCTTGCCGGTACTGCATCAAATCGAGGTGAGACAACTCAGGGGCACCACTAAGGAAAAACAAAATGTTAGTGCAGATTTTTTTGCTACTTTTTACGAAAAATTTTTTTTTTGCTCTATTAGTTTTCGAAAAAACAGGGCGGCGCTAGCTTTCCGGCAACTCAGCGGAAACTTAATCTCATGAAATTTCTCTGCATGTAGCGATGTTGTAAAATTACGAAAAATATTATTTCTACTACATAAATATCTTATCTACGTAGTCATATCTAAGTCATATCTACTACCTTCATATGACTTTGTAAAAAAATAATCGTCTTTAATTTATCGATTGTCACTGTACCACGTAGATATGACTTTGTCAAAAAAATAATCTTTTTGAGAATTTTCCAGTGTCAATGGAGTCTCTCATTTTTGGGCTCCTCGAAAATACCCACTGTAATTTTTGGGCTTCAATACTTAACGTCTCAAATCAACCCCTTTTTACAACGTAAAAAAATTTGTAAAAAAATAATCTTTTTGAGAATTTTCCAGTGTCAATGGAGTCTCTAATTGTTGGGTTCTATAAAAATGCCAACATCGAGGTTTAAGTTTTGCTACAGAAGCAATTGATATGACATTGGAGAATAATAAAAGAGCACAAAAATCAAGAGGACAAAAATACCAAGAGTTAATGTATGCAATTTTTGGCATGACTCTGCAGGTTTGTATTCGGATACAAATACGTGGGTTGTTTCTGTAACGCTTAGGAGTGAACAATAATTTTGCTACTCAGTTATGCTTTAAAAATACCGTGTTAATATATTATAAGTATTTTCCGTCTTGATATTTTTTTTAAATACGTTTTTGCAACACAGCTGTTGTTTTTTAAAATAAGGGTTGATTTTACAAAAGCGATCTGTAGCACATTGTAAAGCAAAAAAATAGCCGAAAAATTTAACCTAGTCATACTTTTTAATTTAATGATTTTTTAATGATTTTTTTAGAGGGCGCCACCCTGTTTTCTCGAAAAATAATACAGCAAAAAAATGTGTTTTTTTGTCAAAAGTAGCAAAAAAATATTTAAAAAATATGCACTATATGACATTTTGTTTTTAATTAGTGGCGTCGCTGAGTTATCTCGCCTCATGTCGCTTGCGTGTTACTTCGCTCAGACTTCTTTGCTGGACCAACAAATTTTAGGAACCGCAAAGTACTTTCCATATTTTTTTATATTGCATTTAGTAAATTTTCTGAATATTCGAAATTTTAAACATTTATTTTTATTATAAGTAATTAAAAATTATAATGTTAACCATGATAGTTAGACGCAGCTTACTCTCACGATCCCACTGATATAAAAAACCCATTTTTCGAAAAAATGTCGCTTAACTATGTTTTTCCGTTTTATGGCAGTATTTATCTGTATCATTATTGATAGTATTTATTTAATTCAAAGAGACCCGAACTTTTATATTATATAATACGTCATTTATAATTTATTATTTATAATAACATTTTAGCTCAAATTTATTTCCAATTTTAAGGTCTTTCATACTACTGTGATGTCGCGATCTCTAATTTTTTATTTTTCGAAACCGAACCATTTTTTTGTATCAAACATTAATTTTTATAATTCAGCATCTCCGCATCTCGGGAGAAAGTTTTTTTTCCCACAAACTTCGATTTTAAATCACTATTCAATCCTTAAATATTGATTCCGATTGAGCAACAGATATATTATTACGTTGCTAAAACTATTTTTCAGTTATTTTATATTAATTATGTGAAAAAATGTTACGTTTTCAGTCAAATTAGATGAATATCGAATAAAATTCGGAAATCAAACAATGTAATTCGAAAACAATTTGCCATCTCTTAATTTTCAATAATACAAAAACATTTTTATATCTGTACCTATACTGTTTAGAAATTGAAATCCAAATAATTTTATAATAATGCATATAAATATAAATATAAATGGGTGCATCTGAAAATTACTTACCTCCGATTGATTTAAAACTAAGTACTCACGCATTTCGACTCGCTGATTACAAAAATGGTAGTGAATATAGCCGAAAATTTAATTTTCAGAGTATTAATTTACTAAGTATAAAGTGGGTAAAACTGTACAAATTTCAGAAGAAATGGCAACTATCTAGCAATAATAAAGGAAAAGATGGTTACAAACAATAATAATTTATTTAAATAGTTATTTCTGCTAAACCTGATTAATTGCAAACTCACTTCAATTGAAAAGTAGACAAATAGTTGAAAATTTCAGAAAAAAGCGCAACTTTCTAGCATTATTCAAATTTAATGTTCTTAACAATAAATTAATATATGCTATAATTAATTATTAGCCTCACTGTTATCAAAAATTAGATTAAGAGTAAAACATTAAAAAAATTGCGACTTCCTAACTACATTCTATTCATATACGCGTATAAAGTGCCGAAATAAACGATTACTAAGTGGTGCAGTGCATCCTACTATTTAGAATTGTTCATCCGACTCGTTTAAAAAACAAGTTTAAATGACCTTAACGCGAAATATTAATTTTTACCAAATTCACCGACGAAAAGCTCCGCTTCAATTTAAGATAGTTAAATCTACTGGTTTAGGGACTTCTTCCAACGATCCACTTTTTCCCTAAGTGATGTTAAAGAATAACTGGAATGGGTTATACGATAATAATATGCCGAATTTTCCAAATATGTGTAGTCTATATTTTTTATTCGAGATTAATGTGCAAAGGATCGTACAAATTTTATTCTAGTGTATGAAAGCCTGCCTAGAATTCAACTACACTAAATCAGGTCACTGCCCTGAAAAAACAAATATGAACATTTTTGAAGCTGCTTGTCTGCGAGCCTGCAAAGAAGACTTTGAGTGTCCCAGCCTGGCTAAATGTTGCAAAAACGAATGTGGAATCAACTGTATGCACCCTAGTGGCTTGGAAAAATGGGCTGGTAAGAATTAATTTTCACTCTGTATCAATGTCATAAATATGAATTTTCATTATTTTATCATTAATTCATCTCCCCAATGATTTAAGCTTATCGATTTGAATCTTCTTATCCTTATCCTCTTCCCTCTTATGTCTCGCAATTGCCTCGAATCGACATTTACAATATAATATTTCCAGAAACACTTCTAATAACTATTAGAGAGAATAATTTTTAGAACGATGATCGCACGCTAATGAGTCACCTAATGAGTAAGTTCAAAGCGTTTTAGGGGGAATTTTTCTGTCGGCATTTTGTAACGAATAAAAATATCAAAAAGGAAATTGAAATTAGGTAAATAAGTTTAAAAGATTCAAATAAAGACCACCTAATAAGTCCTCTCCAGAATCAGACTGTGTAGAAACTCATTTCCAAAGTCAGACTTAATCAAATATAATTCGTCTTGAAAATCAGACTTTTTGCAGAAAGTCATTTAAAAAATCAGGATTATAACAAGTTAGTTATGTCAAGAATGTTTAAAATTAGACTTTGTAGAAAGTTATTTATTATTAGCCCAATAAGTCATATATTTAAAGACAAAAATTCAACCAAAATGAAGTTAATTCACCAGAATATTATATTATCTTTATATTATCTTTATATTAAATTATTATAATATATTAGCTGTTCTACGATTTAATAAATCGAAATAATATTACTGATGATGTCCTTTCAAATAAAAAAAACGTTATATTAATGGAGACATTTTTAAAACTTATAAAAAACATTTATTTTAATAATGTTTTTTACAATTTCTTTTTTATTACTATAGCTTCTTACCACTTCTTAGAAAATCGCGGAATCTAAATCAGTGATCCCTAATTTGTTTCGACTGAATTCAGTGTCAATTATATACTGCAGCTCATTTGACCGAAGTTAGGTAAATTTAACTTAAAAGAAATTCGGTCATATGCAAAGAACTTGGAACTGAATTAAAGAGAATTTAACAGAATTAAAGATAATGGACTTTAATTTAATGGAATTCAAACAAGTTTAATTAGATTCTAGACGAAGTCAACTAAATTCAACTGGATTTAAGGTCTAATTAGTTATCCGTTTTCAAGTTGAATTCGACTAAATTCGAGTAAATGCAGAATTGAGTCTGGCAAATTTGAGGCGAATTAGTTGTTCTCAATTAAAGATATTTAAACATTCAAATAGAGTTTATTTAAATTCAGTGTGTTTTTCAAGTCAATCTCATGTAATGTAAAGAACATTTAATTGAATTTGAAGTAAAGTTAAATCTAGAAACAATGTGTCTGACATGAAGACGTCCATATTTGAATTTCAGAATTATTAATCCTATGCTTTCTTAAATTAACATAAGCTTTTCAGGCATTCTTTTTAGCCCTGATGAAATCGATGTTCTGAATTCATCTGAATCCAGTAGTTATAAGCCCCTCGAAAAATGGATTCATTTACCAATACTGAATAATTCAATATTACTTCATCAGAATATTTTCCTGATAAACGACCCATAATTATGCAGCTAACAAAATTTCATTTATAAAATTTTATTTGGTAACATTAATTAATTAAATGACGATTAGTTCAAAAATTATATACCCGTTCCCTCATATGGTAAGAATTTGTAAGAATTACCCCCTTAATCAGATTTCGAGAGATTCTACGGGATTTCAAAGAATTCCAAGAGATACTGAAGGTATTCGAAAGATTTTTAGGGATTTTAAGAAATTAAGAACGATTTCCGCAGATTTTTATGGGTTTTAAATAATTTAAAGGAATTTCAAGAGATGTTAAGATATACTGAAACATTTTCACAAATTTTGAACGCTGTTAGAGGATTTTAAAGGGATTTCGAACATTTGTCAGGATTTCATAATATTACAAAATAATTTCAAAACTTTTAAAGTGATTTTAAAAGATTTTAAGAGGTTAAAATAGGTTTTGAACATTTTACGGATTTCAAAGAATTTTATGAAATTTCAAAAGATTGCAAAGTATATCCATGGATTTCAAAGGATTTCATAAAATTCCAAAAGACTTACGAGAATTGAATAGGTTTTCGGAATAATATGAAATATTTTAAGAGATTTCGAGGAATTCGAATGCCCTTTTAAAGAATATTATTGGAATTAAAAATATTTCAAGCTATTTTAAGGAATTTTAGGACATTTTAAGAGGTTTTAAATATTTTAAAATCAGTTACGGGATTTCAAATGATTTTAATGGATTTCGAAATATACCAAAGTATTTTCGAAAACTTGAAGGGATTCCATAAGATTTCAAAAGATTTTAAGAGATTTCACAAGATTTTCAAGGTTTTTAAAGGCTTTAAAGATTTTTTAATAATTTCACGACATTTCAAAAAATATTAAGAGTTTAAAAAAGATTCAAAAGTCTATCGTCGGATTTACGGTTCAAAGGAGTTTTGAATATTATTCAATATTTAAAGTACTTTCAAGGGATTTGAATAAATGCTCGAAAATTTGAATTGATTTTAAGGTATTCTAAGGAATTTCAAGAGACTGAAGAAATTTTGAATGGCTTCACTGAATCAGCCATTGCGAATGTTTTATTTTAAACATGGTGTCGTATTCCTCAAACCAAAAAACACCAGATATGACGTTTCACAAAAATTCATCGAGATTACGATTTTTCAATTTGGAGTAGTCATATCGGATCAGCCATTTTAAATTTCCCAATTTTGACTACAGATTGCTATTTTGCGACTTAAGAACCTTAGGATACCAGGATTGACGAAAAACGAAGTTAATTTTTATCTTGCCGATCAGGGCACTTTTCTTTAAACACAGCATGCCGCTCAAGGGTTTAAAAACGATTTCCGTGTATCAGAAAAAATTTTAAGGGATTTTAAAATAATTTAATGGATTTTAAGAGATTTCTAAATATTTTAAAAGAAGTCACGTACATGGTATTTCAAAGGATTTTAAAGGATTGCAAAATATACCGAAGCATTTTTATAAACTTTGCCCAGGAAATAAATGAATTTAATAGAATTTCAAAGATTTGAGAGGATTTCAAAGATTTAAACATTTTTCCAGGAATTTCAAAATATTTGCAAAGTTTTTAAATAATTTTAAGGTATTTTAAGAAACTTAAAGGGTTTTTATGGTTCTACTAAATTTTAAAAGATTTTAACAAAATTCCAAAAGCTTTGAAAGTATATCCACGAATTTGAGAGGATAAGAGATTTAAATGGGACTTTAAAGATTTAAAATAATTTAAAAAAGTTTAAGTTTTTAAAGAATTTCAAATTTTTAATTACCATGTTTTACAATACTAATTACAAAGTATAAACTTAATTAAAACTTTACTTTCCCCCTCTCCCTATTTCACGATTCTTAAGCCATTCTGGACTTCCCTTATCCTTACTTAATTAATGGACGCATCCTTTCAGGTCTTCCAGCGATACCATCAAATGTGCGAATTCGACAGCAAGGAACCAATTTCATTCTTCTGAGTTGGAACAAGCCAGGACGTCCGACAGAAGATTGTATTGGAAGGAATCGTGTCTCGTACGTCATAGAAGAACGTTATGTTCTGGGCCCATGGTATCTTAAGCATCGACTGACCTCCTGGGCCTTACGCAATGTTTCAACTAAGCCCCATGCCACCCTTGAAGGTGGATTCAAAAGGGGCCATTGGTATCAATTTCGCGTGGCTGCGATCAACGAACATGGATCTCGAGGCTACTCCCAACCATCCCGGCCTCTCATGACAAAAGGTAACGCCGCCTCCTGTCTTTTTCAGTAGGAATAATCCAAGACCCCTGCTATCTCGATAAATTGCCTTGGTTCAAGTTCTATACTCGATGACGTCAAAGTATGTTCCTTTTTTGTAATGAAAACCACGATCCACTTCCACATATGTAGCGGAAACCACTAAGAGGTGGATTGAAAGCTTTTTTTCTCACAATATTGATAAATGATGAACAAGAGAAAAAAGTTGGACACACTAAATTAAAGCTGGAACATTCATTTCAAAGATATCATTATGATTATATCCTGAGAACAATAGGATATCTTGGCGGTCTTATGGATATCCGGGACGTCTATGGGACGTTTCTGAGATATATTCGAATGTCCCATAGACATCCAGGATATCCTGGGGATATCCTTGGGATATCCGCCCTACATTGAAAAAAATGTTTAGGCCGAATTCATTTCAAATCATACAGGCTGACTACCTTCGTCTCACAGAATCGGCTGCGGATGAAATATGTTGTTTTTCAAAAGTTTTTAGACGACACGTATTTTGCCGATCTGATAGAAAATTTTTTTTGGCAAAGTTATGCGTATTTGAACTTTTAGAACACGTAACGCAATTGACGAAAAAATTTTCTGATTTTTGCTTTGAAGTGCTGTAGTTTCTAAACTAATATAGATATGATACTTTTTCTTTCTTAGCACTTTTCTCTATCTTGCGTTTCTTTTGAGATTTTCGTCTCAATAACAATAAATTTGGCTATAACTGCATTTTTCTCATAACAATAGAACATTAGTCTGTCATAATTTAGCAAGAAGTGTACAAATCGACAAATTGAAAAAAATCGATCAAAATTCGAAATATTTTCTCATAATGAAAATTTAATAATACCTTAAATTACCGGAAATTTTGAATTCTTTTTCCAATTAAGTAATATTTTACCAGTCGTGCTTAGCTGTTTGTGCCATAAAAGAATTAATGCAATCATCTTCTGTCTTTTCAATTTTCCATATATGAC
>JAWWLR010000092.1:61280441-61292996 GCA_035041075.1 Acraspis erinacei | reverse complement strand
AAACACTGGACGCTATTATAAATGATTCTACGCGTGGTGTTGCGACCATCATTAGGCCAATATTTTTCCCGAAAAAAATATAAAGTAGATTGGGTTCCTGCATGTTTTAAGATGAGATGCGTGTCAATAATAATCATTCGTGTAATGGAATGATTACGGGGTAGCAAAATTTGATTCTTTTCATCATACGATAGGTTGGAATGGGTCAATCTGCCTCCTACTTTAAGAATTCGTTCGTCGAGAAAAGTATTAAGATTAAAAATTTTGCTTTTCTTTTCGATTGCTTTATTGCATGATAAGTACTCAATTTCCTTTACTAATGCAGCTGCCTGTGCAATTTTTAAAACAGACTCTCACGCCGTTCTTACTTTGACTTCAGAAAGAGGACCGGTTGATTTTATTAAATTCTTCGGATTCGCATTGTAACGAAATCTGCGACAATAAGTGATTACGCGAGTTTATCGGCCAAAAGAATTAAAATCCTGAAAAAATCTAATTTTTCTATCGTTATGTTCATTGAAACCTGTGAAAGATGAACGTTGCGTACTTCGGAAATGGCTTTAGGCACAATTAACATTTGAGGCCAGGAACCGTCAGGAACGCGGTTTGATACGAACGTTTTTAATATATGAGGAGATGTTTGAATCCAATGCAGACTAATTATGAAATCTGATCAAAATACAGTCCGACTTAATTTTAAGTGCTGCAGAGACTGTAAAACGGCTGAATAGAGTTGAGACAATAAGAGGGCGGCGCACAATTCCAATTGCGGAAGTGTTACTGTTTGCACTGGTGCGACCCGAGATTTAGAGCCTACGATAGCCACGTACTATTAGCCGTATTTTTCTATCGAACGCAGGTAATAAGCCTAATGGGTCAAATAAACGTGAAATTTCTGCGAGTACCGTACGCTTAGTTATTTGAAATTTTGAAGTTTCAGTGTTTTCTGCTATTTTATAGATAATTGTATCCTAGCCTGAATTCCAATAGAGTCCTAAAGTTTTAATTGCGTCGGACGAATCAAGGGACATAAGTTAAGTCTAAGGCTTTTCTGACAAGTCGCGAATTAATCTGGGATCGTCGGATGACCATTTACACAGAGTAAAACCACTCTTCCTAAACAGATGAATTAAATCGTCGCGCAGAACGGAGGCTTCTTCGAAGGTGGCAGCTCCTGAGGCAAGATCGTCAACGTAAAAGTCACGAGCTAGAACGGAGGCAGCGACAGAATGAGAATCATATTCGTCCTGAACAAGTTGTGCAAGCACCCTTGTAGCGAGAAACGGCGCAGAGAATTTTTTGGTAAGTAGAATCGTCTGAAGATACGCTGATTTGTCGGTACATTTTCTCAATTTCGGCCGCCAAAGCATAGGGAAAAGACCGAAAACGTGTATAAATTGAGAAAAGGTTGTCCTGAATTTTCGCCCCAACCATTAATGCGTCATTTAGAGAGACACCGCTGGATGTTTTTGCAGATCCATAAAAAACTACTCGAGTTTTCGTGGTTAAACTGTCCTTATTTATAACCGCATGGTGAGGCAAGAAGAAGCCTGATTCAGTACGATCACTGTCACGAGACTCAGACATATGATCAAGCTGTATATATATATATATATATTCCTGCATGAGCTTAGAGTAGCTGTCCTTTATATTCTGATATTTCACGAATTTACTTTCTAATCCATGAAATCTCCGTCAAGCCATTTTATAAGAATCGCCGATTTTATATTCATTTTCGTTAAACGGTAAATTAACAGTATAGCGACCAGTGCTGACACGCTTAACGTTTTTAATAAAGCGCTCTTCACAGGCCTGCTCTTCCTGTGATAAGCGTTTCTAAATAGGAACTTGTTCAATATCCCAGAATCGTATAAGCTCATTGGATTCAGACAAATTTGCCGGTTTTAATTAATTACACGTGACCTGCTGTGATTTCGCGCAATTCAAATTGACTTCACCAACAACTATCTAACCTAAATGCGTTTTCTGTAAAACGGCGTTGTGGCCCTTTATTTTCATTTGGCCTGCACACAAAAGTTTAACGCCTAGTAAAGCATGAAGTTCTGATGGCCTATTAAATTCAGGGTCCACAAGTCTTATATTAGCTGGAATTGGAAGTGACTTTCGATCAATGTAAATAACAGGTCAAGATTTGAAACTTCCGGCACGAGTAAGAGTGTAACTCTTTTCTCGAACCTGTTGAAGCCTGATCGCATACGCGCGGTCGCGGAAGATTTTATATCTGTGGATATGGAATTTAATCCGTTTACTGGGATGTCCTCAGTACTATTCGCTAATTTTAGAAGACGTGCTATTTTTTAGACAAGAAATTAAATTGAGACCGTTATCCAGCATGACCCTGCACGTATGACGTTTGCCTTGACTGTCAAAAATATCGACGAAGGTGGTGGATAACAGATCATGCGACGCTGTCCGAACGTGCATATTCTGAATCGAAGACTGGCAGTTAATTTTGTCGGAATTCTCGATTTTTTCAGAGTTGGTATGCAGCAGTGAATTTTGGCTCTTTCCACATTTTCTGCCTGCTCCACCATTTTTTAGCGAAATCAATACGGTCTTTAGGAGATAGTTTTAAGAAACTTTCGCATGAATAAATACTGTGCTCAGCTTGATAGTATAGCAACGGAGCTTCTTAGAATTTGCGAGATATGCATTTTTCGGATTTGCTCGACTTTGCAAAAATTTCAAGAATTTTTTCACTTTGGAAACCGCGGATTCACTTGTTAAATCTTCCCATTTTTCGCGAAGCTGATAATGAGAGTTTATTTTTCACGATCATAATCAATAGTGTCCCAACTGTTAAACGATTCGACTAACGCGCGAAACGATCGAATTTGTTTCTGTAGCTGATCGAGGAACGCGCGGACGGAAGATTCTTTCGACTTAAGCTGTAGATCGAGGATTGATTTAACGTGACTTTCGATCATGACTTTTTTATTATCGCACCTATCTTGCAATAATTTCCTAGCTACTTTATAATTTTCCGAATAAGTGTCAATAGACGCGATCAAATCTGATGCTTCATCCTGTAAGCAGCATTTTAAATGAACAGTTGTGGCAAATGTGCAAAGTATCTTAAAAAAGATTTGTCGGGAAAACATATTTAGTTTATTCTATGAATAGACATTGAGGCATCTCACTAAAAAATGTAGCTAAAGTGTAAATTTGTTCTTCATAATTGTTTAGAAAATGGCCCAATCACATGTATTTTCAACTAATCGTAATCAAAAATTAATTCATCTCACATTTTGCACCAAAACTATGGATTACAATGAGCTAAACATATTGCGAGTCCCTAAAACTTTTATTTATGAATTTGTTTATAACATGATAACCCATATTTTTATGTATAATCGCCCACCTTAAATTATTGCCAGATAGAAGTTGCACTAATTTACGATCCTTTTTAATAAATCTGAAAATCTTACAAGAATAGCAATTCTGAAAGATAAAAAAAAAGTTTTAACTTTGTTGTAAAATAAAAAAACTGGTTAAAACTTTAAGCAAAATTAAAGCACACAAATCTCTTTGATATTTAATAAGGTTTCTTCTTTTTTAATTTTGAAATCGAATAAATACTTCAGGCTAATAAAAGCTGATTTGCCTACATGTACTTTTCTGCCCTACTGTGCATCAGTATATTTATGTATATTTATTTATAATAAAATATATTCAGAAATAATAAACAATTTATCTAAAAAAAATTTAATTCTGCGGTTCAAAAGTTAATAGACAAAAATTAATAGAATGCTGACTTTATATTTTTCAAGGAACCTTGATTATCGTCAGAGAATTACAGAAATTCTTAACGCCTTTTCAGACTAGATGGACCAATGAATTCAAATTTTTTTAAATTATTATTTTTCTGAAAAAAGATCTTCTCTTTCGTTCCGCTGGGAAGGGAACCACATAACTTCCAAGTTACGTGTATTTCTGAAAAAGAATTGTTCTCTCGATCTCTCTAGTTTCAGTAGCTTAGGGGAAAAGTACCCGATCGGCAATCGGAAGTTCTGCGGTTGGATTCTCAGCTGAGCGAAAAAAGATTTTTTTCAGAAAGAAATTAATTTTAAAAATCCGTAACCTTATAACTAATTTACTTACACGATTCAGAACTTTAATTTTTAAACACCAAAAAATAAAAAAGGTAAATCAGAAATCAAAATCATTCGTCATTGGCATTCTTCTCACTGATTCACAATACCTTGAAATATCTAAAGTTCCTCTTGAATAGGATAAACTTTCCAATAAATATATTTAAATATTGAGCTTAGATTCCACATCATGAGTTCAATTTCAGAAGAAACAAACAAGCTGAATACGATTGCCTTAGTATCTATAAAATGTATGTAATTTTCTTTTAAATACAGTTGTTTTAATTTAATTAGTTTTAATTTAGTAATAAGTGTTTTATGTATTCACCATTGTGAAGGTCTTTATAGTCAAGTCTATTGTACCAAATGCAGTGAGTCTGCACTCGAATTTTTTGGAAATCATTATTTTGGCTAAAGTTCGTTGAGACCACAAATCACAATTGTACCATTGTTTATAAAAAGCTTCATCAGTGATCGAAGTACTCTGGAACATAAAAGTATATGGTTTTATAAAGAAACTATGAATAAATATATTTTTTCATGAAAAACTTAAAATAATTTTGTAGTTTTACCGCTTCTAATAATGCTTGTGCACTGAAACATAGCATATAAACTTGAACCAAAGAACCACTAGTGTACATTACTAGCAAGCATTTATCAAAATAAGTTGATGGAATCTTAAACAAAGAACTAATTAATGCGATATAATATTTGTTTAATTAATTGATAAGCTTTTGTACTTAACATAAACTTAAAAAAAAATAATTTCCTAGATTTCATTCATGGACTCTATTTCCTGAAAGATCAGTAGGCATTATTGCAGGCAAACTTACAGTTAGCATCATGAAAGCCAAGAAGCAAAATCGAAAAATGCAGTTGCAATAAGTCACAGCAACATTTAATGACAGTAGACTTTTTAACATGTGACCAGCTCTGAAACAAAACAAATAATACTAAGTTTCATTATTAAAAATTGTTTTCTTAGCTTTTGATTTTAAAAAAATGTTAAACTGAGATTTGAATTTTGTAATTGATATTCAGATTATCTAATGATTTTATACGTGTCAAATATTAATCCTAACATTTTTGTTCATTATGCTATATCCTGAATAAACTAATCAGTCAAAGTAGGCGACAAAGTTGGCATGTATGCCCTTTTGCAGTTCCAAACTTTATTATACTGAATTAAATCATTAAGGATTTTCACTAATTAAAATTAACAGTAACATTTTCACTGAAGTTAATCAAAGAATTCTGAGTTTACTGCACAACATAAGTAAAAAGTTCACTAGAATTTTAATGATCTGATTCGATATAAAGTTTACTGTTCGAAACATCAGTTTTTGAATTATGAACTTCAAACTTACTGCGTCACAACACCATGATGTCGAATCAGCCTTTTCAAATTATTTCGTATCGATTCTTGATCGTATATCCTTTCCTTGTTCTCGTTTTCCTCGAAATTTGTTTTGCTATTTATTTCATGATCGGCCTCTTCGGTCGTTCGACTTTGACCAAATATATTCTCCAGCTCGGCGCTGATGTACCGGTACTCGGAAGTTAGTAGCGCGATCGTATGCATCATGTAAACATCGATACCAGTTTTCTTGGCGATTGTAAATCCGCTGCCGATCATTTCGAATAGAACACCACAGGCAAAAGGGACCCTCGAAAAAGGTGCTTCTGGCAAATAAATGGGCACTCGATAATCGACGTACGAAAATGTATCCTTTTCCGTTATACCCACAAGAGGTAATCCAGTCCAAAATATTACTGATACAATTGCTCCAATTGTATACATTCTCAAGGGATTGCGTATTGGATCTAAAGTGCTTTTGAGACAACTCTGCATCTGGTAAATTCGTTTTTTTTTTATTTAATTGAAATTATAATTACGAAAATTAGATCATGCTTCAGGAAACATGACAGTCTGTCGCATGACCAATTGCATATTATTTTATTCGGCGGCTTTATAATTTAAAAAAATGAATATATTGTGGGTAAAATCAGATATTTGAAATGGCATTATTTAAACAAAATAAAGACTCAAGTGGGCCAAAGAGAAGTTTCCTTATATATTTTGAATCATGCTATTAATGGCATGTGACAGACTATCACATGCCATTCATATATCAAACCTTAACCCTCAAGTGCTAGAACCGTTCCCAGGGACCCGAACTTTTTTCAGCAGTGTTTTTTTTCGAAAAATTTTGCTCATTTTTTGCGAAATATATATTATACGCAATCAATTTTCAAATATATTTTTAAAATATTCGTTTTTTCGAAACTCTGGGCTATAATTTTAAAAAAATGGGGCTAAGTCTATTCAAACCGGAGAAATTTTACTTTAGAGTATGCTCGGGTCCTCTGGGTCCGTTCGAGGTGAAACGGAAAATTTCGAGGTTCTAGCACTTGAGGGTTAAACTAAGCTAATATTTAGGCACATTGTTTATTAATACAAAAGCTACTTGTTTAAAACAAACATGTTTTTCAATTAAAACTAATACTACCTTATTTTCAACATAATAATTTGTCGTCTTTAATAAGTAAATACGAAGTTTGCCATTCCGAAGACTTAAAATTCCATTACACTAGTAAAATTCTATTAGGGGAAATTTTTTCTACTAAAAATATATTGAAGGAAATTACAGGTCCATTCGACATTTTTAAAGTGATCTCCATTGAATTTACATAATTTCAAATAACATTGACTCATTTTTTACTAATTAATGTAAGTTCAAGTGAATTAGGCAAAGATGTATTTATGCGAATTCGATTAAATTTAAAATGATTTCCTTTTTATGAAAATTATGTTTCAATTTTAATGATTTCAATCTCAATTAAGTAAAATAATATTGATTTAAGTTAGTTCCATTGAATTTCAGGCTTCATTTCGAATTTCTTGAATTGAGAAAGATTAAAAAGAAAATGCTTAAAATAAAAATCTAAATTGGCGTTTCATACATACAAGAATAATTTTGAGGTTCCGGCTACGTATACCGAAATTTTAATATGAATAGCCGGATCTTTCGATACGAATTGCAGGATCTGGAAAAGGAACTATTTATACCGAAATTTCGGTAGGTACAAACAGCCGGATTTTTTAAGTAAATATAGATATATTTTGCAAGAAAACGTGACCACACAAATTGGAATATGAAGTTTGAAATTTTTTAAATTTCTATTCAGAGGAATTAAGCAACCATTTTCTATTACCATTTTATTATTTCCCAAATTTTTAACGTGATAGCACAGTTCGTGTGGACGAAAGTTGTTACGCAAAAATATTTCGGTAAAATAGGGATTGGAAGAATTGGCCTTAAAGTTTTTTATGTTGAATCATATTCCTTAAATTCGTAACATGATTTCTTGTATAATCGCCCAAGAATTGAAATATTCTCTAAATTTCAAGCAGTATAACGTCAATTCCTGAATCAAATCAATAACTACTTAATTAATTAACAAAATCCACTTATTAATCATGTAACCTTGTTTCTGTTTTAATTTATTAGTCATTTTTTGACTAATTTAAACTTGGAAATTAAACAGTAGGCCATTTAAAAAAATAAACTTCTTAATTTATAGTTCAAATAGAAATGCAAACTTTTTTTAGAATCGAAAAAAGCCCCCCTAAAGCTTTATTTAAAAAATTTAAGAAAAAAATCTTTAAAAGTCCATTTGCTCGACCATTTGACCATTAATTGTGTAATATATGTTAGTGAGAATATATATTTAAAATATAAAAAATAATAACAGCCTATCTTGTCAGGTATAAATAAAAAACTTTACTTGTTATACCAATAATAAAATTACCCAATCCAGTACATTATTTTGTCTTCTTTTTGACAAGAATTGAAACACAATGTTTACAAAATATTTTTGGTACTTTTTTTATTTATAAAATATTGTGAATGCTGAAATTTTTTTAATGCTTAGAAGATTATAAATTTAAAAGCACTGGCACCTTGATTCCATCTGAATCCTTCAGAGTATGATTCGTCAAGTGGATAAATTTCTTTAAAAATTTCCGTCTGCAATTAAAATAAAGAGAAAGCACCAAAGCTTCCACGATGACAATTGCATTTACAGGCCCATCTTGAATAGCTTTCACCTTTGACACCAAAAACAAGCCACAAAACGTCAAAACTATATAAACAATTTGCACTATCCAAAGGCAAAAAGCGTAAATTCTCCATCCCCAAGAAAATTCGCAATTCACATCACTCAGTGGAAAAAGATTGCCTGAGAGAAAATTAACCGCTACTGTAAATTTATTGATGGTCTTAAAATTCATTGCATCGTTTTAAATGCAAGAACTAAAACTTCAGTCTGTAGGGAAGCACAACAAACGAGTTTTCATCGTCAAGCCACCAATTAATTATTCTTTTAATCTTTAATGCGTGCAAATGCCAAGATTGCGGTTTCCACGATGCAGTATGCATGAGAATTTCTTCGCTCGCAATTATCGGTAGTTGTCCCTATGTCTCTTTGAGGGTGAATTTCCGTGTTGTGAATTATTAAAAGGGCAGAGAGACAACTATTGTCTATTGCAAAAAAATAAGTAGGGATCATTATACTGTAAATTCAAGGCTACTTTTATCATTAATATTATAAGTAGGTGTAGTTATAGTTAGAGTTGATCTACCTTTCCTGAGGAAGATAATTACAGTCATTTTGTCATTCATAAAAAATTATTTTTATTTCTGTATGGGTTGATTGACCAAAGGTATATTGTATACGTGTGTATTCAGGCTCCTTAGATTTTTGATGATTTTCCCTTTTTATTATTAATGTTGTAATTTTTTTGAATTTTTAAAATTATTTTACAATTCATTCACTTAATTTCTTAGATTTTTCTTCTTTCTTGTATTTTTTGCTGAGTAACATTGACTTGCTGTTCAAGAAGTCTCAAGAAAAAAAAAGTTAAAAGCTTTAGAGTTTTAAAAAACTATTGAGATCCCATTGTCATCCCGTTCTGATATATAAGATAGGGAAAATGTACTAGAAATGATTCATTTTATTTTTTTTCTCAGAATTTGTGTATATAAGCGCTGATGTGATTTATGTGCCAAAAAAGTACCACTGGAATCGGGCTAAAGTAGCCAAAAGGTTAAAAATATGTCTCGTTTCATCAGGGCTTTTTTAGAACTAGTATATCGGAAAAGTTGCACCTAATTTTTTAGACACAAATCCCATAAAAACTTGTAAAAATTTCAACAACAAAATTAAACGAAATTTTTACAAATATTTTGGTCTCAAAAATTATTTATGACTTACAAGAAATTTTTCTAATCAAGAGTGATTTTCTCGAAACTTTTGTCCTGAAAAATTCCTATTGAAACGGGACATATTAACTTTCTTGCTTCTTAAGCAAATTATTATTATTTATAATGTTGTCATAGGCTTAAGATGGTTACTTACCCAACATGTCGAAGGCATCTTTGGTTGTAGTTGAATTTTTATATTTTTTGGAATAGTTTTGCACAGGGCTGTCCCGGTATATATCATGACTGGGTTGCAGTCAAGTGCACGATGGGGGACATACAGCTTAAGGTCGGTTGCGAACCACCAGAACATTGGTAAAGGTACATCGAAAAATTTCCAGAGGTACCGGCTCAGGGATCGAACCCCGGACCGTCTGAGGTGAAGCACGAGCATCTAACCAACTGAGCCACCGAGGCTCTATTATTTATTATTATTATAATTTTCTTTGGTACTTCAGAAAAGCGGATCTTTGTTTTGTAAATTTTTAGTAACATTTCAGTAACATTGACTTTATGTTCAAGAAGTTTGAAAAAAAGAAAGTTTAAAGCTCCCGAGTGAAAAAGAAACCATTAAGATAATTACTAAAATTGTTCCATTTTATTTTTTTTCAACATTTTTACCAGCGCGGATATGTTTCGTTTCATCAGAACTTTTTTAAAGAGAAACGTGCCGAAAATCTCTCACTTATTGTTTTTGTTCTGAGAGGACTTTTGTAAGACAAAATAGGGAAAAACTCCCACTTATTACTATTTGAGGATTCTTTTAGGACAAAAGAGTCAAAAGTTCCCAATAATTGTTATCAATTTTTACAAGCTCTAAGTCATTTTTGTGACAAAAGTACCAAAAAAGCTCAAAATATGCTACATTTGACCTCTACCTGAAAAGTCCTACCTAAATTTTTTTAGGTGAAATGCATCAGCACTTGTAAAATTGCAAAAAAAGAGAATTAATGGAAATTTCCTTATACTTTAAACTCAAAAATTATTTTGGACTTTTAAAAAATATTTTCAATCAAGTAGGACTTTTGCAGCAATGTTGCTCTTTAAGAGGCCTTCTTAAAAGAAAACAAAACAAATTTGAAGGACAATTTTCTAGTACTCTGGACTTAAAACAGTTCTGGTGAAACGGGAAAGTTTTAACTTTTTCGTTACTTTAGTCCTATTTCAGCAATGCTTTTTAGGGAAATAAATATCACAAATACGTGTGGAAACATTAAAAACAATAAAATGGAACTTTTCTGGTACTTTTGCCCCAAACATTATTTAGCACTTGTGAAAATTTTAGAACACTACCTTAATAGGTAAATCACAGCCAGTAGGAAATAGAAAAAACTGAAACTACGTGGATTAATTGAAAATACGCATTCCTATATAAAATATTATTAATGGAATTTAGTAAGTAAATTTAAAACTTGTATTATCTCACTGACATTTAGAATCATCATAGGTCCTTGTTTGGCATAAGTTCGAATTGGAGGGTTGCCCGATCGTTCTTAAGAGATCCATAGAAAGATGGGAACCTAAACACGCCAATTTGTTTAATTTGAGTCAATCAGAACCAAGGTGATGATTAGGAATGTTAAGATGACTTCGATCATTGATTTGTGATATAAAGTTTTGACTTGAAAAGTCTGCTGGGAAGGTTTGAGTAAGCGACCCGTTTTCACTCGGGAACATATTCAATAGGATTTTGAGGCATAATTTTATACAAAATTTTTATTACAGATTAATGATAGAATATTTTGAGCATCAAATTCACTGTATCCTAGGAATTGAAAATAAAAATTACCAATATGGATCGGTGAATTTGAACATTCAAAACGAAAGGAATAAAAGGTAACTAATTTTAAAATTGACAAATTAAATAGGCTCGACAACATAAAGCCTAATAATATCTATAAACTTAATAGTTTTAGGAGAATGATCCAAAATTCTGTATGGCAAACAATGCATGAAAGTTTGCACAGAATGGCGTTTCATTCGTAGAAGCTTCCGAATTTTAAAAATTTCAGCCTTTTCTTATGGGAGGGAAAATTTGATTAATCTAGCGTTAGTTACATAGAAATTGCCGTTAATAATGCGAAAATCAACACGAATAATCAAAAACACAATTTGGTTTTCTCTTCTGGGGACCCATTTCTTCTTTTTGTCCAAGTGAAATTTTAATAATGAAACTTAAAATATAACTTCAAAAAAGTAGCTAAAGCAATATGTTGACCATTGGTGCAATGAGAGACACTGGATCTAGTGATAATTACATATCAACCGAATTTTGGATTTAAAATTATTTTAAAATTAAAGGGCTAAAAATCGAGAAAAGTGAATTACGATTCGATAATAATTGGCAGCTTCAAATTGTAGGAAAAGTTTCCCTCTTTTTAATTATAAATAATACATTATTACGTTTCAGATTTATTGTCCTTCCAAGATTGGTCGCCACGTGCATACTCGGTACCAGTTTCCTGATAAGGACACAGTAAATTGTCGATAGATCCGAATTCTCTTGGATTAATTCCTTAAGAGGGAAATATCGATACAATTAAATTTGGGAGATAAAATGGTTAAAAGTTAGGAATTAAAAAGAGGGTTATCCTAAATCCAGTAGTCGGTGAAATAAATAAAAAAATGCTACTTAATTAATGAGTGAACAAGAATAACTTTACAATTTGTTGCATTGAAAAGTAAAATATTTAATTATAAATTTATTTTATTTTCTTAGAAACTGATTTCTTTAACTAAATTTGAAACCATTTTATTTTTGCTGTATATTTATCTCTTTTAATTTAAAACTCATCAATTTAGTTCGAAATTGGTCTTTTTCGTAAAAGATTAATTTTTTGGTTGAAAATTAAATTCAACCGAAAAATCAAATTTTCAACCAAATAGACCAATTTTCAACAAAATAGATGAATTTTCAGCTAAAAATTTTGAATTTGGCAGAAAAACGTAATTATTTAATTGTCAGATATAGAAATAAATTTGCAACCAATAACAAAAGTAATTTATAAGAAAACAGCTTAATTTTGAACCAATGCATTGAATTCATGCAATTCATTTGAGAAAAGTCAAAAGCCAGAAAGCAGACCAAACATTTCCGAAGGAATTTGATGCGCTGAATCCGAATCCGAACTCAAAATTGCTCCTGTACGTCAGGTTTTCAAGATATCCTAACCTAAAAG
>JAWWLR010000092.1:61231932-61247929 GCA_035041075.1 Acraspis erinacei | reverse complement strand
ATGTATTTTTTCCCGTAGAATTCGATTCTGAAGTCAAAAAAATAAAATTTTTCTTTATTTTTTTTTATTTAAAAAAACCATGAAAAAACCGTAAAAAATGAGGTTTTTCGAGCAAAACCCCATAAAAAAAGTAGCTGGACCCTACTTTTTTATTGCAAATTCGGATTCAGCGTCGAAAAATACATAAGAATATACAGGTCTGGTCAATTGCACAGACACTTTTGTTTTTTTTTTGTGGGCCTGTGTTATCCTTTCATTGTTTTCTATATAATGATTTTCTGTGAAGAATTTCCTATAACTGCGAAAAAACTATAGGAAATTCATTACAAAGAAATCATTATAGGCCTATACTAATAATGCTATGATATTTTTTCGTGAGGGCAGTTTGCAATTTAGCATGAAAGTCGCTTTCGTTCATTTCTTCAATTCAGTATTTTTTAACTTACCATGATCACCCTCGTACGTCCAATCAGCAGCCTCTATCACAGATAGGCCTGAAAAATATAAGTAATATTAAAATAAAAAATTCACAGCTAATTCAAAATATGTTATCACATTCAGAAATTTTTTATTTATGAATATAAAATATTTCATACTTCAAAGCGTTTTCCATAAATAAAGACAACTATTTTGATAATAGAATCTCTAGAATCTATATCAAGATATATGTATAGCTGTTGACAAATTGGGCGCCACAAAATTCCTTCGACGAATTTCAAAAGTCAAGGATACGTAAAAAGTAGGGTAATAGTACAAGGGAATATCGAATCACCCCAGAGAAATTCTGTTCAACGAGGTAGAACTATTCCGTCTCTAGATAATAAAAGATTAAATTGAACAATAAAAAAATATGTTTTATTTCTGAAAGTAAATAACAATAATAAAAAGTAATAAAAGATCCCTTTTTTAATATTATTCTTATAATTTGTTTTTGTAATTTTTATTATGAGAGATGATTGATGTGATTATAAAGGTACTAAAGAGACAATTATTATCTTAGAGATGAATGCTGATTGAAAAAGTATAAAATTATCTGTTCTTCAATATTTTGCCATGGAAATAGATATGAAAGTTCAATCACCACTTTATCGATTTAGTGATAAACGATCAAACTTTCAGCATCATTGAACAAACTGACAAATATACTTTACGGAACCCCCCCGATAAATTTTAAAACTTTATCACTGATAAAAGAACATTATTGTCAACTGTTTCAAAACTGGCTGATTACCGATTAATTATCATTGATTCCATGCTGTCATTTGCAACATACCTGAAAGATTTTTCTACATTTTGGATCTCCTTGAAATTTAATATAAAATAATTTTTTCACTGTGCAACACTTTATTATTCTTTTAAAACTTATCTGTACTGTTCTAGAAAAAAGGCACTTTTTAAATGCGTGTATATTCTTGATATATTCTATAATAAAGGCAAATTATCAAATGATATTATATGACGTCGTGAATGGTCGTATTTCCAATGTAGTTATTAGGGTAGTCCTTTAAAGAAATGTACAGGTATCTCTTGGCCCAAACTCAGTTTTTTTTAAACAAGGTAATAATCCCTTCAATTCGCTTTCACATCCAAAACTTTTTTCGAATTTTAAATATAACCTTGAAACTTCCCATGTGAAATGCATGGGTAATGAAATCCTTTTTAGGGTTTTTGAAATAACTTCACATAATTTTGAAAAATGTTACTTATTATTTAACGTGGCTGGGTCTATACTCTATAGCCCCGAAAAATGGGGATGCATTTTCACCCCGAAAAATTGACGGAGCTGCGGGAATAGAAATGGACTAGTCATCCCAAAACATTGATAGAGCATTATTATTACATAATAGAGTTTTATATAGATAATTTTCAACTATATTTTCTGCATTTAATGAAACTAAAAAGAAAATTATAAGAGTAAATTATCAAATCAATGTGTTCTACAATTAGAAAATACTTCACTTAAATTAAGCATTTTTTAGTTTTAGTATCTTAAAGGGTGACTTTTAGCGAATCTGGGAGTAAATTTATTTAATAAATACCATTTTTAGCCTCAATATTATTCATACAATTATGTTACATCTCCTCTATGAAGGATTTATGATTTTTTATGAAACTAAGCGATTTTTTAATCTTTAACGCTCTAGGACTCAGAAAAAAATATTCGGAAAATTTTGTTGTTAACAAATAACTCAAAATGAGGAGCTGAGATTTAAAAAGTTAAATATTTGTTTTTTTGAAACACCTTAGTATTTATGTTTTAACTTCTTATTTTTAAACTGAGGAAGATATCTCCCTGAGTTTTTTTTGAAATGACAGAAAATATATCAGGCCACGTTTGTTTAGTCCACTTGACCTGCGTTGATATATTTTTTATAATTTCCCAAAAATTTAAATATTCATCTTTCTTCAATTAAAAATAAGAAAAAAATAACAAGAAAACAAAACGATTTGCTTTTCAATATCATTTAATATATGTAGAAACGAATTATGCATTTTTCAATAATTTGTAAAAAGAATGGATTTTTATAACAATAAGAGTTGTTATTGAATGACAATCTATTGTGTGTAGTTATTATTTTTAAGCCGTAAAAAATGACTCCATAGAAAATATTTCAATTTAAAAAATACAAAATAAGCTAATTTGCTTACAACAATTACTTATAACAATGACCATTGTTCACCCGTAGTTCTCTATCATCTTCAGTTATTAATTTTACATAGTTGAATGACGCATTCTGTATACAGTGTGCATTTAAACACTGAAAATGCAGTAGATGCTAGTTTCACCCATTAATTTGTTTATAACAATTAAAGAAATGAAGAAATTCTATCTATAAATGATATTTTTAAAGTAATATCAAATAAGCAGAACAAAGTCGGTAAGAGAAATATTTTTTTGTATCATTTTTGATAACAGAACGCTATTTTGTTAAGAATATTTTCTAGGTGGTGCCCAACATTTGACGATATATTTATTTATACTTTTTATTATTATTTATTGCATATTTTAATTTGAATGAAAGCATATTAAAATAAGTGAAGGTGTAAACTTTGATTTTAAATTTCGAAATCAGGCATTGATAATTTTCTTTCAGGAAGATTTAAATATAGAAGCTTCCAGATCACACAACTTTAAAATTAGAATTCAAATAAATTGAATTGAATTTCAAATAAAGTTTTTTTTATAAATTTGCGAATGTGAATATTTAACATTTTTAGTCTTTTATTTTTAGAAGTGTGTATCATATGTTTTGAATTTCTTAAAATGTGGAAAGTTTTAAACTCGATGTTTCAAAATGAAAAGGCATTCACAATAACTTGCCACGAAGTTTAAAAATTCTTTATATCCTTGTTATACATTATTTTTTCTAGAAAGCATAATTACAATTTTTTAAATATTTTGATAACAACCTTTAGGCTTCAAAAAAATTTAAGGTGATATCGGGTCTTAATGATAACAACCTATGTGAATATGGTCTAATTGTAACTAGTCTCATAATTGCGGATGAATGGTTGTTCACTGAGTTCACTACAAACACAATCCAACCTACGTATTTTGTTCCTCATGCATTCAATAGAATTGCCTTGCCTACATCGATCCAACCTAGACATTGATGACAGACTCAAGGTACAAGTGCAAATTCCGTTCTTCAATTAATTTTTCAATTAAATACAATGGCACAAAAAAAACAAGTAAAATTACAATTTCATTTGCATAATTAGAAAAGTTCAAGCTGAGTGAACTATAGATTTTAAAATAATAAGAACATTTCTTAATCCTAATTAATTTCATATTAACAGAAAATTAAATAGATTATTTTTATTATAGCGATGTGATTTAATGAAATGTTCCACTGAAACATTAAAAATTTCACGAAATAATTAAACGCTTCATTATACCACAGTTTTCGAAACTGTGGATAGTTTCGCAATAGAATAAATTAAATTTAAAGGCTTTTAATTCCTAACAATTACAGTAAAAATATATTTTATTTTCATCAAAATAGTTAAATTTCTAAGTCAAGATATGAATTTTCAACTAAAATTAGGAAGCTACAACCAAAAAAAATGAAAAAAGCAGTTTAACTGGTTTAACTTTAAGCTAGTTGAATTTTTAACAAAAACAAAAGAAAATTCTTAACAAAAGTATAATATTTGAATCAAATCAAATTCAACTCTATAGATTTGAATCAGTTAAAACTTTTAACAATAGCTATCAATGATTAAATTCTACATATGAATTAGTTATTGTCACTGAGAAAAGTAAAAATTACTGCTTAATTACTCAAATATAGCTGATGCATAGCTAGAATGCAGTCAATAGTTAATTATAATAAAAAAAATGATGCAAATTTATAGAAAACCAAACAGTTGCATTTTCAACGAAAAAATTTGTATTTCTACAAAAAAAGATGAACTTTAAAACCAAAAAGACTAATTTTCAACAAAACTAAATGATATTAGTTACAATTTACAGTGATTCAATTTTAAAGAATTCCAAACTGTTGCATTTTTTACCAAAAGAGATGAAATTGCTACTTAAAGAGATGAATTTTCAATCGTAAAAGACGAATATTGAAAAAAAAATAGTTGACCCTTCAACTAGAAAAAATGTTAACCAAAATCTTGAATTTTCAAGCCTAAAAGAAGATTTTCAACGAAATAGATGAATTTGTTACGAAGAAGATTAATTTTTTACAGAAAAGGTCAATTTTTAACTAAAATATTTTCGACCAAATACATAAATTTTTAACTTATATGACGAATCCTTAACTGAAACAGATAAATTTTCAGTCAAATTAATTTTTAACAAAAAAAAAGGCCTTTCAGAAAAGTAATTACATTCTCAACCAAATAGATGGGCTTGCAACATATATGATGAATTTTCAACTGAAATATTTAAATTTCTAGTAAAAAGTAAATATTTTTATTTTTAATCAGAAACAGTTGAATTCATCTCAAAAGCGGAGCTTAAAAGGAAAACTTTGAATCATCAACCGTTGTTTGAAGTTGAATTCTCAGGTCAAAAAGACGAATTTCCTGCAAAGCAGTTGAATTTTTAATTGAAAAAAGTCAAAATTCAATCAAATAGTTCAATATTTTAGAAACATTGTTAAATTTTTAATTTAATAAAAGTTTAACAAAACAGTTGATTTTTTAACAATAAACGATATCAGACATAAAATACATATAAAACTTTAATACTAAATTTCAATTGATGAATAAATGACCATAGAATAAATTTTGACACCTCAACTGACAATTCGTTTAATCTGTTGGCACCAAACTACTTTGTATAACTGAAAAGTTGGCGGATGAATACATCCGCGCGAATTTAGACTTAATTTAATATTAAATTAATTCATCTAATCTCTTAACCGTTCTATTTTCACACTCACAGCTTTTGAAGTTCATCTATAATCGGGTCGAATCATAATTATAACTACCATAAACTTCAAACGGCAAAAGCTTATTCACTGCAAATTGCAATTTTCCAATACAAAATATAATTAAGTAATAAAAAGATTAAAAAGACCGCATATCAATTTGTATTTTAGTCTAAGCCTTATTTAGTTATTTTCAATGTATAGGAACTACAATAAAGATTTAAGTTTGATTTTATTATGCAGATTGTTTAATAGCCGTAAATTCATATTTCCGCTTTTCAGGGATTACCCGGTTCTCTTGAGAAATACAAGTCTAAAAAAAGAGGGAAATAGTGCTAATTGCCTGATGTGTCCTTTAATATGACACGCTTTTTTTATCAAATCAAACTTCCTGCTTGTGAAAAGTGAATTACAATTCAATTTATTTTTATAAAAGGATAAAATCCGCTTTTTGATAGATATTTTTTAAAACTACGTTTAAATTTCAACCGACTTTGATTTTGTATGAAATGTTTCAAAAGTTAAATAATAGTCAATTCTATCTTCGTATCTGTATTATCTATTTCAAGATCTTTCCTGGCGCCTTTTACTAGACTTATTATGAATTGGCTTTCTTCTTTTATCTTTTATTTGAAATGTGCTATCTTTTCACAAATAAATTATCGAGAATGATTAATATATTTGCTATACCAGTCTTATGATTCGTTTGAGGATGATTAAAATTAATAAAAGATTAGCCCGAATCAAATTATCAAGTAAAGATCTACCTTTAAATCATAGCCATCTTATAATAAGTCATATTGATTTCCTAAATCTATAATCAAAATATTTATAATCAATGAAAATAATAATAAGACTAGACACTTTTTTGTGTTAAACTTCTATAAATGGTGCTTTGATAAAAAAATGATATATAATAAACATTATTTTTAAGGAGATCTGTTTAAAGGAAAAATGTCTTCCAAATTATAAAAATTCGATTTTTTTCTTCAAAGGATTCTTTTTTTAATATTTCAAATCTTCATTACTAAAATTAAAAATATAAAATTTAGGTAATGCCAAAACGTAGCTAGTACGAAAAATAAGATCTCTGAAAAAGATAGTTTTTCTGTAATTGCAAAAATCAAAATAATATTACTGATGGTGTCATTTTAAATAAAAGACATAATTTTAAACCTCTCAAAAAAAAATTATTTTAACAATGTACTATGCAACTGAATTTTTTCTTACTATAGCTTCTTACGAATTTGGAAAATTCTGTACCACTCTGCTGTTTCCAATTTTGAAAGTAAACTTTTCTATGGCTGAAATTAAAAAAAAAGACTATATCTGAATATTATTTACTTATTTTTAAAATTGGAAATAGTAGAGCGATAGAGAATATTTTTTTGGGTAAAAATCACCCATGCGTTTCATTAAAATTCAAACATTTCAAACAAATGCGCAAGAAGCGACAGTAAGAAAAAATGCAACTACAAAAACTTATTATTAAAATAAACCCTTTCCTTCAGTTTTAACTGGTAATATTATTTCGATTCATGAAAGCATAGAAAACTTTTTTTACATCGACTTTCTTTATTTGAAGTTTGTAAAAATGATTTTTTGCTTGTAAAAAACTTTACTTTCTTTTATTTTTGTCGAAATAAAAACTGAAGACCTTTACCAAACAAAAACTAAACCAACCACATAATAATAATCAACGGAAAAATCATTGATTAAACAATTTTAAAGTAAGTATTCGCCAACTCTGACAGGAGAAAAGTATGATAAATAATTTTAGAAAAAATCATTATAATTATATTGAACGTGACAATTTCTGTGGATTAAAAATCGTGGTAAAATCGAGGGAAATATTTTATAAATTGTATTTCTTTATATTGGTAAATATTTAAAGAGGAGAGACGATTTAAAAAAAAACTGAAAAATCGCACAGTGGGGCAAAATAAGTTGCTCTAGACAAAATAGTCTAGAGCTTACAATTCCGATTAGATTTTAGTATTAAAAAAAATGAAAACTATCTCAATTTCAAAGAAATTTTAAGGCTGGTAGTAAAGAACTAAATAAACAACAAAAACGGAATTTTTCAAACGGAAATACAAGCAAAAGAAAATTATTTTCAGACTACTTTTTTTCTTTATATTATACGTAAAACAATGGTTATTTATATTTTTTAATTTAAAGTATTTATTAATGTTATAAACAAATGCATACATTAGCTATTTCAAGCTCTAAAAACTACACTCCTTTACCAAATTTAATAATAAATGTTTAGAAAATAAATAATATGTACGGTTTGTTTTATTTGATGAACAAATACAAATTTTCGTCAATATCAAACCGGTAGATTTCGTTTTTTAACGGAATATATTTTTGAATTAATTAGAAAAATCCTTTATTTATGATTCCTTACTTACCAACAATAATTTTTTATTTTATAAACAATTTTCATAAAAAAATTTACAACTTGACTACTTGGAAACAAATGGATGTTGTTTTTGGTTACGAAATCTACAACTAGTAACGCAAAAAGTACCTCATTTATTGCGAGGATTTGACAGGCGACAATATTTTTTCTTATTTAAATGAATTTGATAAACAAATACTGATTTTCTACAATTATTAAAAAATAGATTAGTTTTTTTTATAGAAATTAACTCTTAATTTAGTTGAAAAAATCTTTCCCTGATGATGCTTTATTAAAAAACAAATTTGTCATGTTATAAACAGTTTTATAGAAAAATTCATAACTTGAATACTTTTCAACAAATAAATGTTGTTTTGTTATAAAACTATTTAATAATGGCTTCAGTGACATCATATTTATTGGGAGTCTGTTATTTTATGATTGAGCGACAATTGCTTTTTATTAACAATTTTACAAGAAATCCGCGAGTTCGACGTTTTTTAATAGAGAGCAACCTTTCTTTATAAAATTTACATTTTACAGTCTATGGTGACTTTAGTTATACTTCTTTCGTTTGTGGATATAGCGGTCTTTCCATTGTTACTCTGAATTTATATATTTTTATACAATTTATTTAAATAAGTAAGAATTTTTGTTACCTGATAAGCTTTCCTAATAAATCAGGTCTTTTCTGAGTCATTAGCAGTCGAGTTCGTAGCAAAATACCACATCCATTTGTTGACAAGAAGGCAAATTGTGAATTTCTTTATAAAATTGATTATAACAAACAATTATTGTTTGTTATTAAAATATCATACTTTAAGGATTGTTTCAAGTAACTTAAAATTGATTCTTACCAAAAAAACAGGTGAACATTTTATTTCGAAATTTTGAAAAAAATTGTAACCATGATCTACCACGACGATTAATTTTGGTCTAGGGGCGAATATATTGAAGTAGGCAAATGAAGGATATTTTAAAGAAAAATCTGAGGTGTCAATACAAACATTATTTTTTTTAATGTTGAGAAGATAATACATGTTTTTCTTTGTATTTTTGCTCAAAATTTAAAAAAAACAATCTTCTTTTATTACTCTCACTGAGCTTTATAAAATATATTTGGTTCATCAAAATTGATTTATCCATTTACAAGGAAAATTTATATTTTAATTTTCATGCCCCCTCCATAACTTCCAAGAAAATAAAATTTTAAATGAGCAGGGTTTCTTTATTCAATATGCCAATATATAGTGCCAATATAGGCTTAATACATGCGGGGACAATTTTTATATGCTTAACCCCTAGACCCTTCGCCGGTTCGCAATTGACATACATTTTTTTCCAATTAAATTATTTAAACAATTAAAAAATGTTTTTAGAACCAAGCGTTTAGAACGCAAAAAGCATAAGACATGCATTTGTTTAATAATTTTATAACATTACCAATTTTTTTTTAACAAAAAATTGTAACTAGGCACTGTTTTCACGTACATCCGGAAGCAAACATTGCAAAGTAAAGTCTCCAAGTATTTTTGAACTTGAAGTAGCACTTTCAGTGAATAATTTATTAATATAATAATAAAGCAACTTTCTAAATACTGTAACCTGCTGGATAGTATTGCTAAGGGTTGCCTTTACTGATATGATGCTGTACATAAACATAAGTAGTTGCACAAAATAGGGTCGTTTTAAACAAAATTCAAGTATATTGTTAAATAAAAAATTAATAAAAGAAAAAACTAAAAACTGGTTAACTCAAATTGTAAGCAATAGACTATTTTGACAAGAAAAACTTTTTTGCTCCACTGTGGGTCGTGAAAAATGGTTTTACCTGTTAAGAAAAGGAAGAAAGCAGAAATATCGAGGGATCTCATGATACTCGATAGTCGATCGGGGGCGCGCAATTAAGGATGGTCCTCGTGATGCTACTGATCTGACGACAAGTGTTGGACTGATCACTGGTAAACGTTGCGGCCAACCCCTGAGATTACACAAGTACCATCCCACTGACGGGATTTAACTTGTACGTGGTCCTAATTATTCGCAGTTACGTATAGTACGTAGTGCTATACATATGTGCAATTCTACATTCACCAATTGGCCACGCAACATCATGCTCATAAATGCATAAGAGCTCGTAAATTTACTAATTATAAAAAGGTCTCTTATCACCTCTACCAATCAATATCTATCCTTAATCGATAATTCATTAAATTAGATTTTAATTTTTATTACATTGTTTTCACATTTTTTTATATTGTATTTCTTTTTTCTTCATTCTTTTTCGTTCTTTGGTTCGAATTTAGTATTCAGAGCTGAAAATCATTGAAAGGATTCAAACATTATTAGAGTGCCTCATGAAATTGTTTAGACTTTATAAAACCTTGACTCAGAAATTTCTTTCTTTTTATTAATTATTATTAATAATAATTTTTTAAATAATAATTTTATTATTTTGGGTATCAGTTAATAATCCTCAATCTTTACCAGATTAAAAAATATATTTGGACATCGCCGTGGAGGTGTCTTTGCTAAAGTTAGGCTTTTTAACGTTTTTAAATTAAATTAAAATAAATTTTTATTAATTTTTTTATTGTTTTAATTTTTGTTTGTTTTTCCTTTTTTTAATTTAGTATTGAGGACTGACAATCATTCAGTATAAAACAAATTTTTGAGGTAGTGTTTACACCCTTAAAGTTTAATTTAACGGTTTAACTCTTTAAGTTTAAGTTAAATTCTTCGTAAATTGAAGTCTGTATTACCATATTTTTTATATTAAATTTAATAAACATTGTTGACCTAATAACTAACACGCAATGAAGTGTTTACATTATTTAGCTTTTAATACATAAATTACTCGAAATTTCGAAAAGAGAAACTTTTTGAACATTTTTCAATGTTGTAAAGAGAATACAAACTTTTTTTTAAGATTCCTCAGAGAATTTTAAATAATTTTCTTTATTTTGAAAAGTGCATTATAAAAGGAAATTTTAAATCAAAATTTCTCATAATGTAGAGGCTTTTTAAGAATTTCGATTTTCATTTCGAAAAATTTCAAAAAATGTCAAACAAAAAATCTGGAATATCTTACGGCCATTTTTTTAATTTGAAAGATTTTTCGTAAATATTAGAAAAAGTTTTTAAAAAATTTTAATATATTTAAAAATTTGAAAATATTTCAAAAAATTAAAATCTATACGTAGATTTTTTTTTAATTTCGAAATGAAATTTTAAAGCTTTTTAACGATTCTCAAAGGTTTCAAGATAAAAATTATTTTACGATTCCCGGCAAAATTTTAAAAATTAATTTTAAGAGATTTTTAGCAACATTTTGAAACATTTCAAAAGATTGCCAAAACTATGAAAATAAAATCTGGAAGGATTTAAGGCATTTTTTTTGGTCTGAATGATTTTTCAAAATTTTGGAATAATTCGATTCAGTTTAAATATATAATTTGAAATTTTATCAATCTTGAAGAGATTCGAAATATTTCAAAACTTTAAAAGACTTATAAAAATATGAAATATTTTTCAATTTCTTTCAAACTTCTACATGTCCTAAATATTTTTTAAACTGACTCGAATTTTTTCTAAAACTTTGTAGAGTTGTGTAAAATAAAAAAAATCTTAATAATTTTCTAGATATTTTTTTCGACATATCTGAAACCTTCACAAATATTTTTGAAATTTCTCAACAATCCTAGGAAAATTATATTAATATAACATTAAAAACAAATAAACCTAAAAAATAAATAGTTATTCAAAAATTTTATTTTGCGTTAAAAATTATTTTTCCCCTCTAATTCTAATATGGTTGAAAATTTTTGTCTTTCTTGAATAAAAAACATTTTTTGGTTGCATATTCAAGTACATTATTAAATTTTATCATAAAATCGCAAATTTCAAGATGTTAATATTCACCTTTAAGTTTTTTCTCATCATGAACCTAATTTGAGGATCATATGGTACATTGATAACAATAGTTCTGCATTATACACGTTATGATGGTGAAAATTGTAGAAATGAAAATTTAAAATCTTTAAATAGTTAAATTTATGGCAAAAAACCCTTATTAGCCACCTCTAAATATATATTTTTTAAATCTGGTAAAAAAATTGGAATCATTTTCTCATTAAAAGAACAAAATTTCTGATTTTCTGTATTAGAAAAAAAGGATTGCATGAGACACCCAAACGATTATTGATGGTGTCAAAAATTAGAGAAACTGAAACCAATAAGGATCAATCTCAAATTGGTATCATTTAATATCTTCCATTAATTATATTCGAAAGAACAGAAAAACTGGTATATCAAAATTATAAGATTCTATCTCAGAAAATGCGTTTTGAAATGTTCTAACTCCAAAGGTACATATCAAAAAGTTCTAGAACATTGTCATTTATACACATCGAAATGTTTATTTAAATGAAGCAAATATTTAAGTTATTTTTGATAGCAAAGTAACTCTTGAAACTATTTTTGTGGGAGAAGATAAATCGTTGAGAGACTATTGGCTCCTGGCCGACTATTTTAAGTTGAGTCAAAATTTGTTTTCGAAAAAATAAGAATCTCCTGTATAAAAATAAAGTTACTTTGGCCCAACTTTTTCTGCTCATTTAAAAATTTTCCGACAGATACTAACTATTTTTGTATAATATAAGTTTGATTTAACGATTAAAAGACAAAATTTGTAAAAAACATAGAGTATTACATTTTCAGTAACAGCTGAATAAATATTAAAATCTGATACCAAAATATGAAACTGGGGGTGTTTATTAGAAGATTTATCCAAAATTACCAATGTTTTTTTTTCAGAAAAATAAGTGTTTAACAGAATTCTTAGACTTGGTACTTGTACTTTCTGAAATAATTTAGAATGATTTAGATTTTACGGAATATTACATAAAAAATCATATTAAACACAAAATAAAAAAATTATTTAATCTACGACTTGGATTTGCTCCTTACTTTTATCCTGCCATTGAAAATAAATAAGAAATTCTAACATTTTTGGTCAATTTATTGATAAGATTCATTTCCATTAAATTATAAAGAAGGAAATCGAAATAGATTTATGAATTAATTTATTTTCTATCTGCTTTCAAAGAAAATTTCTATTAATTAAGAAAAGAATCTTACAAAAAAGAAAAAATTATTTTAATCTTGATTAGAATCCGGCTCTTATATTAAATTCCGATAACTATTTCATAAGAATTTATAAGTATTTTTATTTAGACTACCCTTAATATATCAAAAAAATAATTTTTACGCGGATTAATTGTTTTTTTTAGTAATAACAAAGTATTTTTAACCACCCTTAATTTTTTAAGTTTCCAAGTGAAACTTGTTACCACATCTAAAAATGACTTTATAATTTTCGCGCACTCTCGTTGTCTTTTCGTCGCGAATTATACACCAGGTAACCAAGCAGATCGACGACGAGAACTCAACTGATGATCTCTCGCTGGTTACGTGCTCTAGTGCCAACCCCCAACCTTGCACAATGTATTAAAGCATCGTTGTCCCCAATTTATAACAAACAAATTACCATCCTTCAGAAGCTTTTGTGCTGTATCCCAGTCACCACTCACTAAATTAATATTTCAAAAAACAAATTCTAGTGACCTACAGCATGGAATATCGATAACCATCTAGGATTTGGGCTAGCAAACTCAAGGGTGAAATTTGACGTTAAGCCTCGCAACATAAAAGTTATAAAATTCAACACAACATTTTCATAAAATTCTATTTTCTCTAACAAAACTAAATTTATTATTAAATTTACCATAATATCATTCTCACATACTAGAGAAACGATAATTTCAGATGATAAAATATTTTTTATGAAATTACAAAAATAAAACTATACATTCGTTAACAAAACATTGTTTATTGATATTTACAATGCAATTCAGTTCGAAATTACGGAAAAGCCTATTTTTTAGCTCTTGCCGAAAAAGCTGAAGTTCAAGGGAAAATTTTAATTTTATAAAAGGGGCATTCCATTCGAAAAGGAAAAAGTGGGTCATCGATTTTCTTTCGTTTTGATATTTTATAACGTTTGGGATACAGAAGAATTCGATTGAAGGGTTTTGCAAAATTTTCAATATTTTGGTAGATATTGTTAATTGAAACTGGGAAAATTGGACCATATTTTAATCATTTTTATCTCTGCTTTTATTATCAGATGAGAAAAATATTTCTCTAAAAATGTACGCAGAAACAGTTTAAAGTGAATAAACTTTTCAAAAATGTATCAAATAAAAAGTTTTTATATTGTTGATGTTAATACAAAATTTTTAATAATTATTGTTTTTCGTCACTGGGAAAACCGCAAATTAAAAATAAAATAAATCAATATTATTTTTGAAGTGTACCTAAGTTAAACAGAATGTAGAAATGTGTACACTGAACTCTGGATTGAAGTAACCTGGGTTTACGTCGTTCCTAGTCTTTCAGTCCACGGCATTTTTATGATGCGGTGAACGCGAGACTGTAAGAGAGGCAGTGCTCAGACATGCGTGACCAACAGTATCGTAGCGACAAAGCGGGCAGTACCCTCAGCGCGTTAGTTGCCTCAGCTGTAGGCATGCAACCAAATCCAACAGAAAAAGTTTGATGACCCTGAATGTTTACATTTGAATTCCCTAGATTTATGCCGAAGGTCACTGTGAGCCATGCCCTAAACTGTACTTTAATCCAAAGTTCAGTTTATTGTAATATAAAAAAATATTTAAAAATCTATTCCATGAAAAACCGAAGGCCTACCAGTTCAATAAAAGCCAAGAATTTAATTTGTTTATTAAACTTTATAATAATGTTTAAAAATTAGTTAATATGAAATCAGTTAATATGAAAAATTCCAAGTATTACTTTCACATATATTGCACTTTTGCTTCATAGTTTGATTATAGCAAATAAACAATTTTTTATTTGCTTAGCAATATAATTGAACATTTCAAAAAATAATTTACACTAATTTTTTACATTGTTTAAAAATTGCAAACAGTTTGAACAAAATAGGAGACTTGAATTTTCGAGAATACACTTGAAATATTATATTTACTGATTTAGTTTTTAGTTTCGCGGTGTTCTCAGCTTCGCAAACCCAAAATTAAACATTCTTCATTAAATAAAACAGTCAAAAATTTATATATTGATACTTTTGTTGTTAAATTTTCTTTAATTTCAATACTTTCTGTGCAAAGGTATATAGAAGTATATTTATCGGTCGGTCAATGAAAGCAGAGATAAAAACTGTTAAGATATATTCAAATTTTCAATTAACAATATATTTTAAAATATTGCACATCTTACAAAAGCCTCCGACCACATTATTTAGTACCCCCAACCCACTTTTTTCTTTTCAAATGATCGCTGTTAATAACTATAAAAGTAATTAACAATCTTTTAGATTCTTGGTTATGGTTTCATTTTTTCTACATATGTGACCGTCCGCGAGAAAAGGGATCTAATGCGGAAAAAATCGATTTTTATTTTTTTTGCACCCATCTATATTTTTTTAGTTACTTTTTCATTTCCAGTAATCAGAATTTGTTTAAGTTACTTACTTTTCTTGTTATTAAGCTACAAACATAGGCTTAAAAAGCGTACGCGAAGACGAAACGAGAGGCCTGCGAAAAACATCCCCACCACTCACTACTACTTTATATAGCCGAAGTGGACCAATAGGAGCGGAGCTCACGGAAATTGTAGAAATGAAAATTAAAAATCTTTAAATAGTTAAATTTACGACAGAAAACCCTCAATAGCCACCTCTAAATATATATATATATATTTTAAATCTGGTAAAAAAAATGAAATCATTTTCTCATTAAAAGAACAAAATTTCCGATTTTCTGTATTAGAAAAAAAGGATTTCATGAGACACACAAACGATTATTGATGGTGTCAACAATTAGAGAAACTGAAACCAATAAGGATCAATCTCAAATTGGTATCCTTCAATACACTTGAAATATTATATTTATTGATTTCGTTTTTAGTTTCGCGGTGTTCTCATCTTCGAAAACCCAAAATAAAACATTCTTCATTAAATAAAAAAGTCAAAAATTTATATATTGATACTTTTGTTGTTAAATGTTCTTTAATTTCAATACTTTCTGTGTAAAGGTATATAGAAGTATATTTATCGGTCGGTCAATGAAAGCAGAGATAAAAACTGTTAAGATATATTCAAATTTTC
>JAWWLR010000092.1:61213448-61226678 GCA_035041075.1 Acraspis erinacei | reverse complement strand
TAAGGGCATATTTAACACTCTATTCTAGTTGAATTAACTAGAATTCTGGTTGTTCCAACCAGAATTTTTGTTGAGTGCAATATCCAACCATTTACGTTTTTCGGTTTTGGTAGCGTTTTCACCGAAAATCTACATTTTTAACAAAAAGCATTAGATTTTAAAAGTTCATAATCGTTTAACAATGTCGGAATTTGGTATTAGTGAACATAATTTTTTAGACCTAAATACAATTACCTTTGTGCAAAGAAACAAAATTTACAAGCATAAACATTTACGGTTTGTGTTATTATTGTTTTTTCGACGGAAACAGTCATTAGATTTCAAAAAAGAATATATTTTTTTTAATTATAGGCTGCGTTAGAGTTTCATCAAAAATGGTATTTTCAATTAAAAATCATTGTAATTTGACCAAGATTTAGAATCTCTTAAAATTTTTTGATTTCGTATTCTATGAAAATATAGCTGTTACCTAAATTTCTAGTTGTGCTACCTAAATATCTAGCTGCTTTAGCTCAATTTTGCCATCTAAAAATTATCTAGATAAATTACCTAGATAATTTTTAGAAAGAAAAATTTAGTTAAAACATCTAGATTAATCTAGTTAACACAGCTAGCAACTTAGATGACACATGTATATTTTTTAGAATATGAAATCCAGCTAAATTTGTAGCTGGGACAGCTAAACCATTTTTTTAAAGTGTAGTTTAAGTTCTCGTTTACACCCGAAATCGGCATTTTTAGTAAAAACTCGTTAGATTAAAAGAAGATTTACAATTAGGAAAAACTTCTTTTACGTTAGTATTTTTTGGCGAAAATTCGTATTTTTAATTAAAACAATTATCCTATTTTTCTTATTATTATTCAGAATACTTAAATTCTAAATTTTTATACCATTCGTGGTTTTGGTGGCGTTACATACTCGAAATCGGTATAGATTTCAAAAGAAGATTTTAAAATTTTGAAACAATTTTAGGTCATGTTAGCGTTGTTCAACTGTAATTGCTATTGTTAATGAACATTCATTAAATTTCAAAGAATATTTACAATATTTAAACAATCAGAGGGTATATTAGTGTTTTTATCGGAAATCGGTTATTGCAGACAAACATAATTTTACTTTCACAATTTTTAACAATTTTGGGTTAGATTTGAGCTTTTTTCGTCGAAAATTAAAATACGAAAGAATATCGCGTTTCAATTGTATATATATTGTAAAAAATAGCATATATTAATTCTGAAGTTAAAATATCAATTTTCATAAATTACCCAAAATACTGACCTTGCTTTTCCTTTCTATTCTTTGCGATAATATATGTCTATCCATATGCAAAAATTTGGTATGAATATTAATTTGATATTTTTATTCAAAAATTGCTTGACATAAAAACAATAATAATCACGCAAGTAGCGGGGATTTTTTTCTAGTTATTTAAAACCCGTGAGAATTTAACCCTAACATTTTTCCAATAACTGAACCTATAATAAATCAATTGTTGTAAATCTTCCTGAACATAGAGAGCACTATTATTTGACAGAAATAACACGTTAGAGTTTATTTATGATGAGTTGATAAGCATATCTGCATTCAGTCTTGATCTGAACTGTCCAATTAATTAAATCTTGGTAGTCGCATGGAAAGCTTCATTGCCAACTTGATACATTTTTTCTGCTCAAGTGGTTCCCCAAGAGATTCACTCTTTCTAATGCCACTTAGAAGTATCACAGTTAAATCTCAAGAATAATTTAATAAGAATTAATAAGGTCTTTATCCGGTTCCTCGTATTAGTACAATCGTTTATTATAAGAGGTCCTATTAATATATCTCGTAGTCCGTCGTATGAATGCATAAATTAGTACATATTCAAAATTCAATAAGCAGACTAATTCTCTTATTCAATTAACTACCATTAATCTGAATTTTTATAATTAAATACACATAATTGCAGGATAGCTACAAAATTCCAATTTTATATTTTTCCTGATCGTTCAAAATGTTTCTTTTAAGTATAGAAAATATTTTTATTTAAAAGAAAGCGGTTGAGTTAAACCAAAACATACGAATTTTCAAGAAATTAGTTGAATCGTCAACCCAAACAGACTAATTTTCAAAGCACAAAAAGACATATTCAACAGAAGAGTTGAATATGACTCGAAAATATGAATTTCTAATTAAAAAAATTTAAATTTTCAACCCAGAAAGATGAAGTTTTAACAAAACAGTTGAACGATTTTAGATTCTCTGACTTTCCCTGGTATGTAGTTTTATAAGGTAATCTAGAAAAATTTAAGTTAGTCAACAAGTACAAGCAGCATTTGTATGATCAATCTACAGTCTATAAATAATTTAAAATTCAAATAGCCTGCAGCCTGACCTATTCCACAGAATTTACTAACTTTGGTCCCCTGACTAACCACAAGCTTAATCGATTTGTTGCAGTTTATATTGCATATTCCGCAATGGAATTAGGCTCATGTGATAGAATATCATTTTGATAGAACATAATTTACTTTTATCCAAACCAAACTTCACATAATTCCGAGGCATAAAGAACATTTTATATTTTAAAACACTTGTATCTATTCCTTTATTCTATAAAAGCATCTTGATAAGAAATATGAAGATTTGTAAACTATTTAAGATATATTATTTTGAATTTGCACTAAAATAATGTTAGATATCAAGCTAATGTATTAGGCTAAGTAAATCAAATTATGAATGAACTGATCCCTTCGACTTTTATATGTCGTAATAATTAATTATTGAGCACGACCCTGTCGGAGGTCGCAATATTCCCAAGTAATATTGATAGTTATACCTCATTAAGTTACTGCAATTTAATTACTGAATAAATTAAGAGACTCACTCCATACCCCTAAAATTGTAATAATATATACATATTCTATCTTTAATACAATATAAGAATATGTATTTTAAATATAGATTCTTTTTAGTAAAAAACTGAGATTAGGAAAAAGAGGGATTTGCATTTGAAAAGAACTGATTGAAGTGTCGCCTGAGATGTTAAGTTTGAATAAAATTATGCAACTTGGCATCAACTACAGTCTCTTGTAACTATTTCAAGTTTCAAAGACGCTGGACCAGACATACATTTTCAGAATTTAGGCAAGAAGGTTTGTGTTCACAAAAAATAGAATATTAAGTACCAAATTGACATGTAGATAAATTATTTTAAACTTCCAAGGAAATAATAATTTGTATGATAAATGTTAACTAAACGAGAGTAGAAAAAATAATTTATAACAATTCCATTTTTACTTGGATACGAATTACAAATTATTTATTTAAATATCATGAAAACTTAAAAATAAAAATCTAGACAGTGCTATATGTGATATTTTGATTAATTATATCTTCCTTAAAATACTAAATTTTTATATCTGCATTAATAAATCATCCGAAAAAATAATAAGTCAATAAATTAAAGGCTCCTCAAATACCTAGATGCCCTTTAGACAATAATAAATTAAATAAGAAAACTTTAAATTACTTTTTTTTACCAAGATTTAAAAAGAGAAAGGACTAATTTTAAGAGTAAGCAAAAAATAAGGAAAGTAAAATATATAAAAGGTATTAATAAATTTTCAAAGACAGCAATTATATGAAATCTAAAGAAATTTCTCTCCATACGCGTTTCAATTTTTCTGCGCTGGAATTCGAACTCGCAAAGCTACACGTAGGAAAATCGATAAGAATAGACACTGCGAAAAATAAACCCTAAACACTTTAGAATTAAAACAAAGTTAGTATATCCATCGAAATTTTTTTAGATTCTATATAACAAACATAAATTCTCCAAAAGCTATAGTTACAGTTAAGGTTAATGTCACTGAAGCTATTGTTATGTCAATTTCTCAAACAGATAGAGGATTCTAAAATTCAAATCAAAACTAAGTTAGATGCTAACACCTCTTGTTAGTGACATTATTATGTATTTTCAACTATTGTTTAATTTTAATTGATATAATTCATAAAATTCATTCTGCAGTTTTTAAAAATATTTAAATATTTAATTAATTACCAGTTTTCAGTATGCTAATTGTTCACCAATTTTTTTCAGAGAATTCCGGTGAAATTTATATAATAACGTTTTAAATTTTTTTTAATTCAGGAAAACCCACTTTGGGAAAAGCTGTTTTTATAAAAATTAGCTATTATCTTTATATTTTTTACAACTTGAAATTTAACGACCCTGGTGGGACGAGGAATGCTGGGAGAGCAAAGAGAGAATGAAAGAGTTTGTAAGAAAATGGAGAAAAAGGGAAATAGAGAAGGAGGATTATAACAGGAGAAAAAAATAACATGAGAAGATGCTGGAAAGTAAAAGACAAAGGGAAAGGAGTAATATAAGGCAGAAGTAGAAAAAGCAATCAGGAAGGTAGGGTGTTTGATGTGAGAAATAGGGATAGAGGGGAAAGGTAGGACGTTAATGAAGAAATAGAAATGGAGGAATGGACGGAATATTTCAAGGGTCTATCAGGGGGAGAGGAAAATAAGCGCAAAGGGGACAAGAGAACGATAGTCCAAGGATAAACGGAGGATGGGAACGATATTACAAGATAAGAAATGGATGAGGCAATAGATAGGCTAAAAGGAAAAAGGCGACAGGAGAAGATGGGATGGAGAACGGAGCGATGAAGTATGTAAGAGAAGAAGTTAGGGATGGGATGTGGAACATCTGCAACAAGGTCTGGAGAGGAGAAGATTGGTCGGAAAAGTGGATGACAGGTCTGGTGGTACCGGTTGTCAAGAAAGGGGAAGGAAAGAAGGTAGAGGAATACAGAGGAATCACTCTCATGCCAGTCAGCTATAAAATATATGCAGAAATCTTAAGAAAAAGGTTGGAGAGTCAGGTAAAACAAAAAGAAAGTATCTTACACAATCAGAAGGGATTTAGAAAAGGGATGGGAACTATAGACAACATCTACGTACTTAACTACTTAGTTAACAGGAATTAAGGGAGAAAGAAAGGTAAACTAGTCGCATTGTTCGTAGATTTTAAAGCAACGTTTGACTTAGTGAACAGAAAAGTGCTACGGCAGGCAATGAAAGAGAGGGGTGTAGAGGAAGAGAGTTGGTGGAAAGGATAAAAAGAAATTTTTTCTGAAACCAGAATTAGGGTGAAGATAGGAAAGAAAAAAGGGCAGGTTTTCTGGAGAGAAAGAGGTCTAAGGCAAGGGTGTCCGTTGAGTCCGTTACTATTAATTATGCTGCCGGCTGACTTAGAGGATTAGCTAAAGGAAAGAGGGGAAAGGAGGAACGGTTTTGGGTAATAGCAAACTATTATACTCTCTAGCTGCTAGCATACGCGGAGGATGTAGTTCTATCAGCAGATGATGAGACGGGGATGAACCTAATGATGAGAATCTTCGAAGAGTATGTGGGAACAAAAGCTTTGAGACAAAGGGGATGTGCTTCAGAAATAGAAATAGCAAAATAAATTACGTTTGTAAGATGAACGGACCCAGGTTTTTGGTTTGAGGCAGAAGGGGGAAACGAGCTGCAGTTGAGGAAAAGAATTAAATGTGCGAGTAAAGTGACGGGCCAAGTATGGGGTATAGGAAAGAGAAGGTTTAACGACGATTGGAGAATGAGCGTCTGGTTATTTGACGCGTTGGTCTGGGCGGTGTTGTGTTATGGAGTGGAGATATGGGAATGGAAGGAACATAGGAAAGTAGTGAGCATGCATGAGTGATTTTTGAGATGGGTAATTGGGGTTAGCTGGAGTTGCCCAGGATATATATTAAGGGAAGAATTATGAAGGGAAAAAATGGTTACTAGAGAAATTAAGAGAGCTTGGAGGTATAAAGAGAAGTTTAAAAGGAGAGAGGGAAGCAGAATAACACTAGTATGTTTTGGCGAAATTCGGAACATTGAGGTGAGAGGCAATTTGGAAAATTCAAAATGGGAGGAAGAAAGGAGAAAAATAAGAAGGGTTTTTAATAAACGAGAAGGGGTTATGGAGTTGCAGTATATAGAGTTAGAGATACTAGTAAAACAAGGAGAAGAGAGATAGATGGTATATGATGCTCAAAGGGTTAACGGAACCAGAATATCTGCAAAAAGTAAAAAAAGAAGAAAAATGGAGTAGGTGGTACGGTTTAGAATGGGAGAAGGAGTAAGAGCATGTAGATATTGGATGGATGCAGAGGAGATCGATGTAGAGTATGTGGATACGAAATGGAGTCATGGGGATATGTATTAGAGAGACGTAGTAATTAAGTTAGACCAAGGATGGAATTGTAAATATATGTACAGGAAGCGGAGGCCCTCAAACCCGTAAAAGGGAGAGATTAAAACATATATACATACATACATACATACATAAATACCACTGAATGCAATAAAGCAATGCATCTAGGGCTAATTCTTCTTTATTCTATACAATAGTAAGATTTATTCTAAATATCTATTCTACTATTATAAATATCTATTCGAAACAATAGTAGGATCCCTATTAGAATTTTTCATTTTTGAATTTTTGAAATTCTATCTCTGGCGCTACACCCAAATTTGGATCCTTTTGTTGAAAAAATAATTTCATAATATTCCTTTTATTAAAAAAAAATGTTTAGAGGTTGCACTAGTTGTTTTGAATGACTGAAGATTAAATTTCATATTTTTCAACATTTTTAAATCACAAATTTGAGGCTAAAATATCTACATCCTAAGACGAACCTGTAAACTTTTTTTTAATAAAAGAAAAAATAGGACATTAATCTCTCACCAAAAAGTAAACTTTGGGATTAGCATTTAAAAAAATGTAAATAATAATGAGCACCTTAATCGATACTTATCTAATATAAATGCCTTCTTATATTTTTATTTTAAAACCGCAAACAAACTCAGCCTTTCCCAGCAAATTACAGTCACAAATTTTTACTTGTTTCCAAGATACCAAAAATTGTATTCTAGCAGTAATTTTCCCTTTCAACTTAAATTAATTCCAAATAAATGCAACCAGCTGCTTTAATCCAGTAGACTGTGTTAAAATAAAATTGGCACATGCGCACTTAGAAGCACACTAGTCAGCGAATGAGCGCGCATGCGAACTTTATAGATAAGTAAAAATTAAAAATATAGAAATAATTACACATTGCGGCTATTTAAATTACAAAAACAAAATATTAAGTTCTCCATTTTTTAAGGAAAAGCTCTTAAACTTGAAATGATGAGCTAATGTATTTGCAGAAAATATTCAATGGTCGTGACAGCCAAAATTTTGAAAAAATCTAAGAAGGCTGCTGCTGAAATTTGAAAAAAAAATTTAATTTCTCCATTTTTCAACGGAAGCCTCTCTAGCTTAGCAAGATTAGCAAATTTATTTTCAGAAATTATGCATTATAGTGTGACAGTCAAAATTTTGAAAAATCGAAGATGGCGGTGTTTTTTGTGTTGATTCATAATTTTGGTAAATAAAGATCATGACCCCTAAGTAAAATTTTGAAATTCCTAGGACGCAATATTTGGTCCACACCATCTTAATGAATATTTGTTTCATATGTCAACTAGTATTTCCTCTACACCGCAGGATTTTCATGTTAGTCGCGATAATTTTACTCTTATCCTTTTCTTGAAGTCCACGTCTTGCTACTGTACATCGCAGTCAGTCTAAATATAAAGATATGTTTTGCACTTTCAGCTTTACTTGATATATTATTGCACGATCATGGGTCCTGCTCTACCGATAACCTTCTTATCTTCGTTCTTACTAATCAACTTGTTCAATTCTCTCATCTTTGAGGACAATGTTGCATATTATTTTCTGACCCTGTCCTTCAAACACCATACTTTTTGTTTTATTTACGTAAATTTAGAGGTCCATATTCTTCATTCTTGTATTCAGTTTGCTTAACATTCTTTGCAAGTCTTCGATTGAATCTGCCTCAAAAACTTTATCATCTGGCAACGCTAAACCACGTATCCTGTCTGTCCCGACATCCACACCTGCTCCGTCGAAGAGGGCGATTCTTAGACACTTTTCCATGAATATAATAAATAGCCATGAAGGCAGAAAGCATTCTTTTTCAACAACTTGAATAATATCGAATAAGTTTTTCGTTTCTTGTTTAGTTTTGTCTAACTTTTACTTTTGTAAAACGTTTAACGTTTACTTTTGTCTTACTTCTGTCTTTACAATATTTTGCCTGTAATCTGTCTTGAGCTAAATATTTGATCCGTACCTAATCTTCCTGAAATAATTCCACTTTAGGATTCGCATATATTTTCTTCTGTTATTCTCATTACCCTAAGAATAAATATTTTTGAGTTTATCTTACTTATGGTACTTAATAACCTGACCCCTCTGTAATTATTACAGTCGCTTTCATCTCCCTTTCATTTGTATATTGGGACGATAATCGTTTTTTCAAATCATCTGGGACTTCTCCCATCTCGATGCATAAATTTATCAATTCGCACAACCTGTGAGGTATGTACTCGCCATCATAATTGAGAATTTCAAAGGTAATACTGTTTCCACCATCAGCATTACCATTTTTTAAATTCTTGATTATACTCCTAACCTAATCTCAATTGCGTTTTCTAACGTATCATGTTTTATATCGCAGTTGGGGCGCCTTACAGCTTCGCCTCCTAATAATTACTTAAAAGAGTCTCTCAAACCGTCTAGTATCCCGTTTCTATCATACAGCATTCCACCCTTGCTATTTCTAATGTTGCCTAACTCTGTACTTTTACCTCCCTTCACATTGACTAACGCCCATTTATAAAACATTTTCTTTCTTCCTTCAAAATGGTTTTGCATTTTCTTCTTCCGTTTTGATTTTATTTTAGCCGTTTTGACTAGTAGTTTTAATGTCCTCTTTTTTTGTCTGTAATAATTTTCAAGACAAGTTTTCTCCTCATCACTAAGGCCTGAGGCTTTCAACTTTCTTTTATATTTATATGCTTCTTTCTTCTCTTGAGCAGCTTCTTGGATTTCATCATTCTATCGCGCACCACCAGACATTCTTTCTACAGCCGCAGTACGACAGACTTCGGTCGCACTTCTAACAATGACATCCTGGATCATAGTCGATGCGCCTTGAACAATTTAAGAAGTGTGTGGTAGGGGTGATTATTAGCCAATTTGGCTACAATTTGAAGAGAATCATTTTTCGGCAATTAAAAAGAAACCAGCTTCTGGGAGCTTCGAGCCTCCGGCACATGCTGCAAATTTCACACTGGTCATCAATCGCCTATTTTGCGCACTTTTATCAGAAACAGCTATTCCGTGACTTCTTTGTACTTGTAATAACAAATCTCGCATTCTGATACTGTACAACAAAATTAAAGCAGAGGTCACTGTACCTGCAACCAGCCAAGAGCTTTTTTGTTTTTAACAACATAGGTAAACGTGACAATTGAAAAGAGGTCGCATGCTTTTGGCACAGATCCACATAAACCACATTGAGTCTGTTACTCTAGAGGCTCAGCGATGGTGGAAAGCGGTCGACAGAAATAGAACACGAATCTTGCGATTAAATCAGAAGCCGGTAGTTAGCTCCACGTGCTTTCGCTAGTGTGAGTTCAGCATCTCCTTGAGCTGGAGTCTTTAAAAGTACTTTGTTATCGAAAAAAAAATATAAAATCTTAGCCCAAAAATGGCCCGGGTTCCAATAAGATCATCCGTAAGAAGTCGAGATTCCTCCAGCACATCCACTGGAGTTGATCCTAGGGAAAAGATCAAGAATTATTGTCGTAAGGTGATTGCTTTTATGTTTACCCAAGTGGGTGTGGGTGGCCTTGTTGTTGGATATGCTTTGCTGGGAGCTACTGGGTTCAAAGTCATAGAGACTCAAGAAGAATATCCACAAGTTTTGACTGTGAACACGCTGCGCAACAATTGTGCTTTTGAACTCTGGGAAGTAGCCAGAAAATTCAACATTCTTAACCACAGCGCCTACAACTTGGACACTGACAGGATTCTTCGGACTTTTCAAGATAATTTCACTCAGGTGATCAAGGACGGATACACTGGAAGATCTGTTCATGAGGTTTGATTTTTGGTGTTCTACTTTTTCGCTGTAGTTCCTAAAATTTTCCTCAGATTCTTAGTTTACACTTCGAAAAGCTGTTTGTGATACAAGTGCACAAAATAGGCGATTACCGACATGTGAAACTCACAGCATGAGCCGTCCAAGAATGTGTGAAATAAAATAAAAGTTTTAACAATATTTTCATTTTGCCAATGTGCAAAGTAACTTATCTCTAAAATGCGCATGCGCCAATATTATTCTCGTACAGTCTGCTGGATTAGAGAACTTCGCATATCATTTAGAGGCAAGAAAGTCCTTGTTTTTAAGTTAGGTGATCCGAAAAAAGAATTTTTGTTGAATTAAAGAAACTGTTTCTTTAATAGACCGAATTCGTTTCAAATTGGGAGGGCTGTACATGCTGAAGTGACAGAATCATTTTAGACCAAAATATGTTATTTTAAACTGTTATTAGAAGACCCGAATTTCACAGATTAAACAACATATTTATTTTTACTGAGAACCTTTAAAGTTGGTAACGCAGTTTATGACAAATATATTGAAAACAAATTTTTTACAAAATATTAAAAAATTGTTTTGTTTTAAGGAGAATACGTGGCCGATTTTGTCATTATTTAGCGAAAATTTCAACAACAACAAAAAAAAGATAGAGAAAAGTTGTTACAAACTTTCCCGTATAAGTTTTGAAGAGAAACAACATTGCTCCTTTGATTTTCTCGTATATTTTTTCGCTATTACAAAAAATGAGAATTTTCATCTTTTATAAATATAAATGCAATTTTCTCTTCTCTAAGACGCTGGCACAATTTATTCAAATAAATGCAGAATATTAGCACCACTTAAAAAAATATAATTTAAGTTTTTTAATTTTTTGACGGATTTTGAAAGTGAATGAAAATATCTATCAAAATCACTAACAAGAAAAGATAAGGTAAAAAAAAGTAAAAGGTCATTATTGGTTTATACACTGCAACACTTCAAAAACAAATTTAGAACAATTATATACTACGTCCCCACCTTGAAAGATTATAGTAACCGCATAACTTATTCATCAAAAAATTGTTGTCTAATCGGTGAAATATGGGTAGTCTAAAATCCCTTGAAAAACAACATATTTTGTCCAAAAACCATTCTGTGGCTTCCATTAATACAGCCTGCCCGATTTGAAATGAATTCGTTTAACATAATTTTTTTAATTGAACCAAAAATAATTTGAAAATGTACAAAATCATTTCAAGTTAAAGAAAAATTTTCATCAGAACGAAAAATCACTCCTTTGAACCAAAGAAATTTGTTTCAATCAAAGAAGCTTTTCTTTGACTGCGAGCAAAGGATTATTTTTCTTTGATTCAAAAAACTTTTCTTTAAACAAAAGAATTGTTTTCTGACTTTAATTTTGAAATTATTATTGTTATATTTGTCCCAACGATTAAAGAATCTTCGATTTCTTCAATAATGCCAATGTATCATTGTACTTTTTGCACACACAAAAATATTATCATTAAAAACCACTTAGTTCAAGAATAAGCATAATAGACAATATGATTGATAGGTGTATAAGCAAAAACTTTTTTATACTCTGACATCTTCTAGACTGTTTTAGTCTGGACGCTGTCAGAGTAAATAAGGTTTTGCCTGACATAGTTATCAATGGTATGATTCTCAGACGTAGAAACAGAAAATTTATTTGCATCCGAAAGTCTTTTTGAAGAATTTTTTTAAAGAAGCAAAAATTTGCAAGCTTAAATGTTGGTATTAAAACCATATGGAATCAAATAAAAAAATTTATTTCGGTTTTAGAATTCAAATTTCTTACAATTTGATTGCTTTTTTCGAGTTACATAACTTAATTTATGCTAATTAAAATTAACCACAAATAATAGAAATTATTTTCTAATTCAATCATGAATTGCCGACAATGAAACCGAAATACGATTTTTTTGTTTAAAAAAAACGAAATAGAACGATTTTTTCTGAAAATGAACCTAGATAAACTTCCGAAAATGACGAACCTCCGATTTTGTTTAAACTCCGTAAACTGATGTATTTTGACGCGTTGATTACGAATATGATGATGAGAATTGGTGGAAATTTGAATTTCATGGTGAATCCATAAAAAACACCATGAAAAATTATGGTGTTTGCGCTTATCTCAGGTTTCTACGAGTGATAGTTTCCGAGAAAATGATAGAGCTACATCAATTTTCGGTCACAGGGGTGCCTTCCCACCCCGCGAGACGTTAGAAAAGGGGTAGGGATGTAAAATATACATTATTTGTGTGACCAATCACAAGGGCGCCTTCCCGTACCCACGAGTCGTTGGAAAAGAAGTTGGGGTGTAACTTTAAATTATTTTTGTGGCCAATCACAAGGGTGCCTTCCCGCCCCCACGAGTCGTTAGAAAAGGGGTAGGGGGGCCTTACATTATTTTTGTGACGAGGACCAGAGGTGCCTTCCCGCCTGCTTCTGTGATCAGTCGTTGGCACGTGTTTTTTTTTAAGGACGAGTTGGAAAACGGGTTTGAGGCGTGACCGATCACTCCTTTGTGACCAAGACGAGCTGAAAAAGGGTTTTCAGCTTCTTTATATCATCAGTATAAATGAGCGGAAATTTGATTCACCCTGGCCACTGAATGAGTATTTTTAATTAATATTAAATAAAAAAATAATTTAAAAAATCACAGTAATCAAAAAGAAAACAATGAAAAGAATTACAAAGCATAAAAAATACAAACAAAAAATATGCTCTTAAAAATACTCCAACCTTCCCGTGATGATGAACCAAGTGGTATGAAACGGAAACCAATGAAGATACGATGGATATCATGATAAAGTGATGACTTTCTCGGAAACTTTCACTCGTAGAAAAAAATTCTTGCAACAAAAAATGTGTACTCTAATGCGTTCTCCAAATTCTGTATGAAACATTTGGTTAAATTTTGCATATTACCTAAGCTAAACGCAAAAAAAACCATGATTTTTTTGGTTTCACCATGAAAATAAAATTTCCGCCAATTTTCACTATTATAATCGTAATCAGCTCGTCAAAGTACATAAGTATACGAAGTTTAAACAAAATCGGAGGTTCTACCTTTTCGGAAGTACGCCCATGAACCTTATAGCAAGATAATAATAATGTGATTTTGCATATATTCGGTGCATTTTCTAGATTTCAATTTCAGTAGCAAAAATAAAATTTAAACAAATTTACCAA
>JAWWLR010000092.1:61173702-61185250 GCA_035041075.1 Acraspis erinacei | reverse complement strand
CCCCCCCTGGAAGTGTGATGTCGTTTTTTAATAGCCCCTTCACTTCCAGTTATTAAAACTTGGAATTTCGCCAACAGATCCCGATTTATATTGAATTTAAAGCTGATAAATATAAAATTAATTAAAAATTAAATATTCCAGGTTGTTTTAGAATTGATCGAGTTGAGAGAATTGGGAGCAGCTCGATCGTTGCTTCGTCAAACCGATCCGATGGTTATGATGAAGCAGCAGGAACCTGAAAGATACATTCACTTAGGTATAAAAATTGTCCTTTCACAGTCCTAATTCCGGGTTTCTACAAGACCGGGAAGACCTGGAAAAGTCATGGAACTTTTAAAAGTGTTTAATAAACCTGGAAAAGTCATTGAATTAAATAAACAGTTCGACTATAATTGTTTTTAAAGTAATAAAAAAAATAATATGGTTATGATTACAGAATTATTTTTTTTCACTTTGATAAAAATATGATTGAAAATTTTTTTTAATTAAAAAAAAAAGTAGACCTGGAATTTTTTCAAAAGTTATACCTGGAAAACCTGGAAAACTCATGGAACTTTGTAACCAGACTCTTGTAGCAACCCTTTAATTATCCCAAAATGGGTTGTCGAAGCGATGCACAATTGATTTCTCATCATTGTTCTTTCCGCAGAAAATTTACTCGCTCGTTCCTATTTCGATCCCCGCGAAGCTTACCCTGACGGAAGTACAAAAGAAAAGCGCCGAGCCTACATAGCAACGGCTTTAGCTGGAGAAGTTTCGGTGGTCCCTTCGAGCAGATTACTTGCTATTTTAGGTCAAGCCTTGAAATGGCAACAGCACCAGGGACTTTTGCCTCCTGGAACGACGATCGATTTGTTCCGTGGAAAAGCTGCAGTTCGAGACCAAGAAGACGAGAAGTATCCCACCCAGTTATCGAAACAGATTAAATTCGGTCAGAAATCTCACGTGGAATGCGCCCGTTTTTCACCTGACGGCCAATATCTGGTCACTGGTTCGGTCGATGGGTTCATCGAGGTTTGGAATTTCACCACAGGAAAAATCAGAAAGGATCTCAAGTACCAGGCGCAGGACAACTTCATGATGATGGAACAAGCTGTGCTGTCAATGGCTTTCAGTAGAGACAGCGAAATGCTCGCGAGTGGTTCTCAGGACGGAAAAGTCAAAGTCTGGAAAGTTCAAAACGGTCAGTGTTTGAGGAGATTCGAGAAAGCACATTCCAAGGGTGTCACCTGTCTTCAGTTTAGCCGAGACAACAGTCAAATTTTGTCCGCTTCCTTCGATACTACAATTAGGTAGGAATTGAACATTTTATCTCGAAAAAAGTTTCCAGGGTGTCTACTCGAGGGGGAAACAATTCTGGGAACGCGCCTATTTATATTAATTAATAGCCTGTATTAATGGGGCTTATCCGCTTGTAGTTCAAAAGTTTTAAAAATAATAATTAGTTCAAGTGTCATCTTTTTTCAATTATGGCAACGTTCAGTTTACAGTGTGTAATTCGAAAATCTTCTAGTTTACAAATTTTCCATTTTAGATTTTTATTTTTAATTTAAAGAATTTTAAAATGTAGTCTTTGAACACTTGAACCTGAATACATTAAATACATTATTTTAAAAATGAATCTGTAATTGTAAGTATTAAAAGGGAAACGTACGATTGAAATTTTATTAACTATTTTTAACTCAAAAATAAATTCATAATATCGTATTCGTAATTAAAGGCTTTAATTAAATTAAAAATATTGTTTCAGGCTAAAATATTAACTTTTTAATTCATTGAATTAAACAAAATGTAATTTAGAAAAATAGTAATTATTTAATATTTAACAATAGTTGGCTGTTCATGTAAGACGAATGAATTGAAACCAATTATTTGAAAGTAAACAATTTGAAATTGAATTGTTTGACACAGAAAGCTGTGCATCGTTCAAATTTCTAAGAGGTTTTAAACTTTGAATGTTACAGTTCTGATTGCTCTTTTTTTTAATGTTTAATTTGTAAGGGAAATTGTTGAATTTTTGTGTTTAAATAACAATTTAACACCTATTATTTGCAGAAAAAATTGAGTAATTTTAAGAGTTATTTAGAAGTTTTTAAAAGATTCAAAATTAATTTAAAACATTAAACGATTTCAAATAATTTTAACGAAGAGCCTAGTTTAAAACTAAATGTAGATTTTTGAAGATTAAAAAAAAAGTAAAAACTTTTTAAGAATTGTGAAAAGCTAAAAAATAATAAAAGCGGTTTCTTAAAATTCATAGAAAAATTGAAAATAATTTTTCATTTTGGAAAATTATTTTAAGAGAACATTCAAAAAGATTTTAAAAGAATCTAAAATCGTTTAAGAAGAATCTGGAAGATTTTAAGCAATTTTTTTTTTAATTTGCAGGATTTTCTAAAAATCGCAGAAATAATTTGGTTTCTTTCAAAAGATATTTAGAAGATCTAAAGAAACGTCAAAAATAATTTTAAATTTGAATAAATTTTAAACAGCTTCTAGATTGAAAAAAAATGTGAAGCTTTTCAAGGACATTTAAGCTATTTCAAATGAAAATAATTGAACTTATAATTTAAAAAGTGATCAGTTGTTTAAAAACATTTATAAAAGTAAAAAAAAATTTATTTTGGAGGTTATCTGCATTTCATTTAAAATTGTTCAATTGAAAAGTTTAAGTACCTTCCATTTTTTACGTGCAATTTATAGAGTATTTCAATACAAAATTTTTGAATTAAAAAATGTGTGGGAGCCGGGAAATGACCGGGAATTTTTTCCTTCGATTAAAACAGCCTTCCTGAATTCGGAGAAATTCAGAGTAATCCACTTGCAATTCCAAAGTGATCCACTTTTCGAAGTAATTTACATAGGTAATCCAAGTAGTTTTCAGCTATTTTGTCAAAAAATTGTTGTTCTTTACTTTTTCTTTTGTTGAAAATTAATTTTATGAACGGAAAATTTAGCAATTTCATTTTTGTTTAAAATTAATCTTTTTTAGTTGAAAAAAAATATTTTTTTTTTAAATTCAACTATTTAGTGAGAAAATTATCTACTTTGTAGGAAATTCAAAAATACTGTTGAGAATCTTTTTTTGGTTGAAAATTCAACTGTTATGTCGAAAATTTGTCAATTATAGTATTATATTTGTCAAACTATAGTTCAGAATTCGAGCAGGAAATTTTGAAAAGAATAATAATTTTTAGTTAAAACAGGACATTTTCCGAAGCAATATTATATATAATTCTGAATTGGAGCAAAGCATTTTCGAAAAAAAATATTAATTTAGATCTGTAACAAGGAATTTTTTTGAATAATTATAATTCTGACTTGTTCCGGAAACCTGATGATCGGGGAAAAGTCAGGGAATTTTATTGATCAAGAAAAGTTAGGAAAAATTCAGTAATTTTGAAAAAAAAATCTTACTGCATTTATAGAAGATCGATTTTAAAAATCGTAACAAGATTAAGAATCTGATGACAGAATAGTTATGGTTAGATAAAATGAAAAATATTGCTGTTTGTCTTGTATTTATATGTTTTTTGCAGTTGCTTTTTTGTAATGATTATATTCCATTTTTGGTTAAAAAAATATTTTTTTTTAATTCATAATTCATCTTTTTCGGTAGAAAATTCATATTTTTTGTTAAATATTCAACTATTTTGTTCAAAATTTTGTTCTTGTGTTGAAAATTGATGTTTTTTTTTGTTACAATTCAACTCTTTTGTTTAAAAATTAATTATTTTGTTGAAAACTCGGTTTTATGTTTTGTTTGAAAAATTAAATATTACATTATTTGTTAATAATTCATTTTTGGTTAAAAAATTGATCTTTATAAGTCGTAATATCAACTATTTGGTTGAGAATTGATTTTTACGGGTTTAAAAAATCAACCTTTTCTTAAAGTATTCGATTTTTTAGTTTTAAAATTCCACTATTTGGTTGAAATCGCAACTGCTTTTGGCTGAAGTTTAATTTTTTTTTGTTTGAAAACTCGGCTATTTAGTGGAAAGTTCAAGTGTTTTGTTAAAAAATAATATATTTTTTTAAAGTTCGTCTTTTTGCATTGAAAATTCATCTTTTATGATAGAAAACGCATATTTTTGTTGTTAAAAATTCAACTATTTTGTTTAAAATTTAATTCGTGTGTTGAAAATGCAATTATTTTATTTTATTGAAAATTCACGTTTTTTTTTAATTGAAATATTTTGTTGAAAATCAGCTTTCTTTTTAAAATATCAACTATTAAATTTCTTGTCAAGAATTAATCTTTTTGTTGAAAATTGAACTTTTTGGATTAAACCTTTGTTCCACAATTAGGTTGAAAATTGACTTTTATCTGTAGGCTGGAAATTTAACTTTTTGATTAAAAGTTAAATTATTTGGTTAAATATTTATCTTTCTTGATTGAAAATTAACTCTTTTGTTGAAAATTCATTGATTCGAGTTGAAAAACCAACACTTTTTAAAAACATTCGACTTTTTAGCTTGAAAATTTCACTATTTGCGTGGAACCACAAATGTTTTTGATTGAAGTTTGATCTTTTTTGTTTGAAACTTCGACTATTTGGTTAAAAAATGCAGTATTTTGTTAAAAAATGGTCTGTTTTAATTGAAAATCAACTGTTTTGTCGAAAATTCCTTCTTTTGGATTCAAAATCAGCTTTTATTGTAGATACGGCATTTTTTGGTTAAAAATGCAACAATTTTATTGAAAATTTATTTATTTTATTACAAATTTAAATGTTTTGTTGAAAATTCGTCGTATTAACAAGTCATATTTTTTGTTGAAATCAAGAAATAAATTTCAACTTTTTTTTATTCAATTTATAAAAGATTCTATGTTATAAATGTTACAAGATTAGAATTTAAATATCTTTAAATATCAATAGTCATGGAAAATGATAAATTGGTCCGAAAAAAATCGGGGAATTTTGAAAATTAAGTTTTTTGCCCACCCTCTTATAATTAATAACCAGAACGTAAAAAAAATTAATCGATCATTTTAAATCATCCTTCTGGTAGATACTCTGGTATCTGGTTGCTTGACTCATTCTAAAAAATCTTTTAATCTTATAGAATACACGGATTGAAATCGGGTAAAACTCTCAAGGAATTTCGAGGGCACTCTTCTTTCGTAAACGAAGTCGTATTCTCTCCAGATGGACACAACATAATTAGGTAATCACTAGTAATAATTTTGTTAACTAACTTTCGCTTTTAAATCATTTACATTCTAAGAAAAACAATAATTCCAGTGCTTCATCGGACGGAACTGTGAAAGTCTGGAGTTTAAAGACAACAGAATGCACAGGAACCTACAAATCGCTCGGATCCGCCGATTTAACAGTCAACAGTATTCACCCACTTCCTAGGAATCCGGAACATTTTGTCGTTTGCAATCGATCGAATACAGTTGTAATTATGAATATGCAAGGACAAATAGTCAGGTCATTTTCCTCAGGTAAACGAGAGGGAGGAGATTTCGTCTGCACTTGCGTGAGTCCTCGAGGTGAATTTATCTATTGCGTTGGAGAAGATCTTGTGCTCTACTGTTTCTCCACCACCTCTGGAAAACTAGAAAGAACTCTAAATGTAAGTTAATTTCTTTAAAAGTTATCATTGTGAAAATTTAGGAAATAAAATTTAGAATAAATCCACATTTAAACTCCTTATTAACGACCAGCATTCAAATTGAATTACGAAATTCTTGAAAATTTAACAAAAAATACAAGAATCTAACGATCAAGTTTGAACATTCAAATGTCTTTATTCAAATAAATAAAAAAAGAGGACAGAAAAAGAAGACTACCTCCAAGTACCAGGGTGGCCGCTGGCCCGGAAAATTACGGAGAATTTTAGTTATTTTTTTTTTGATAAATTGTTATCTTTTTCAATTATGATATCTTTCAGTTTAGAATGCGAAATTCGAAAATATTTGACTTAAAAAATTGGTATGTTAGATTTATAATTAAAAATTAGAGGCGTTTAAAGCGAAGATTTTTGTTCAAATTGACAGGTCTTTTAGCTAAACAATAAAAGCCCGATTAAAACTTTATAAACTATTTTCAATTTTAAAATAACTTCAAATTAATATATTCACAATCAAAGGCTTTTATTAACTTTCAAATATTATTTCAGTCTAAAATACTCCATTTTTAAACCGCACTATTTGAAATTTGTTAATTAAGAATAAGAACAATTACTTCATATTTAGAAATATTTGTCTGTTCATTTAAAATCCGCAATTACTTAAATCTTCCAAACTAAACAAAAAGCTAAACTTTGAACGTTACAATTTTAATGTTTCTATTTAAAAAAATGTTAATTTAAAGTCAATTTGTTGAATTTTGATTTATAAATAGCAATTAAACACATATAATTCTTAGAAAAAATTCCAGTAACTTGAAGAGATATTTAGAATTTTTAAAAAAGTTATTTGAAATTTGAAATTATTTCAAATAATGTAAACGAATTTTCTATTTGTACCGACAAAATCCTGCTATTTGTACCAAAATTTCGGTGCAAATAGTCCACGACATAATTTTAAACCCAATATTATAGATTTTGGCAGATTTCGAAAAAAATCGAAAAGCTTTTTAAGAATTTTGAAAGGTTTTAGAAGAATAAAAAACATTTCCGAGGTGATTTGAAAATTATTTTTTATTCCGAAAAATTAATTTCAAAAGAATATTTAAAAATATTTAGAAAGATTGACAAAATTATAAAAAATGGATGAGGAATATTTTCAGGCACTTTATTTAATTTGGCTGGATTTTAAAGAATTTCTTAGTATAAGTTTTATGAAAAATTTAAATAATTTTGAAAGATTTTTAGAAGTTCTGAAAATTTTTTAAAAATAATTTTAAATTTGCAAAAATGTAAAACAAAATTTAAATGTTTCAAGAGTTTGAAATAAAATTTGGAAGCAGTTTAAGGATTTTTTAACTATTTAAAATAAAAATAATTTCACTTTTAATTTACTAAGTGTTCAGCTGATAAAAAATGTAATTATTAAATTTGTAATGCTTCTAGCTTAAAATTACTTCAAATTATCTAATTTTGAATATTTTTAAATGCATTGATTGATTCATAAATTTAGCAGTATTGAAAATGATGCCGTGGATTTATATTTTTGGAACTGAGAATTTCAACACAACATTTTTAACCAAGTAACTTCTAAAATTCAGTTTTAAACGTTTAAAATTCAAGAGTTCGACTTTAAATGGTTTAATTTGCAGCTCAGTTTTTGTTACTTCAAATGGACAAATGTCCGAAAAAGGTCGTTGCCTTCTTTTTCTTTCATTTTATTTTATTTCATTTTTTTTAATGGAGGCATCTAATTGTCAAAATTTGATCGTTAGATTTTCTTTTTTAATTTCAAAGAATTTTGTAATTTAATTATTATTGTGCTTTCAGGTCATGTAATAATATAATTTTCTATTTCAGATTCACGATAAAGACGTTATTGGTCTTGCTCACCATCCACATCAAAATTTACTTTGCTCATATAGCGAGGACGGTTTGCTAAAATTGTGGAAACCTTAAGACAGTGAGTGAATTTTTTCTGTATACATTTTAAATGGTACAAAGCAAGATGCAAATTTATTAAAATACATAATTTATGAATCGTATCATTTTAATTACAACAACTAATATTTCTTGAATTACGTAAGAATATGTAATTATTAATTTTGCAGAGTAAAAATACGTTTTGTGTTTTTAAAGTGACTGAAGAAATCGTGTACGCAATTTTGATCTCGTCTTTTTGATTACAATAAAGAACTTACAGACAATAATTACTTTTGTCCATGAACGGTGACAGTACAGAACTAGATAACCAACAAAATCGGAATTTTTCAAGAGAACGAAAAATACTCTTTAAAATCGAAATTGAGGCAAGAAATTGTTGAAATAAAAGTTTTAAAAAAATTAAACAAAAAATAAGATTAAATTTCGAGTTTTAATCCAAATAAGTTGATCAATTCCGAGTAAAACGTCCAAGTATTTCACAACGTGTATTTGATTTTTAAATAAATTCTCATGCAATACATCCATTTTCGGAAAAAATTTTGGTTATTTATTTCGATATTGCCGCCCTTGACAAATACTTACTAAGAAAATTAAAAATCCACTAGACCTGGAAGAGCTGAATAACCTGAAGAAGTCATGGAATTTTGAAAATGTCCTGGAAAACCTGCAAATGCAATAGACTTATGAAAAAATGCTGGTAAACGTAAAAAAGGCATGGAATTAAAAAAAAACTACAATTTTTTAGTCGAACTGGTTTCAAATTCTTAGTAATAATTTTCTTACTTTGCAGAGAATTTTAAGTTTGCGAATTGAGTTTTTTACTAAAAAAAAATAAAGTGATTATAATTTCGGAAGTTGAAAAAATTTATAATATCAATAAGAATTGTTTTGAATTCAGTAATAATAATTGTACGAGGTATGTATTGTTCATACTTTACAGCATATTGATAAAAAAATAATTTGTTACTGACAAACACAAGATGATTATAATTACGCATTTTTTTATTTTTGTGATAATATATGAATGAGAATTGTTTAGAATTCAATAATTATTAAAAATTCCTTTGCATTTGAATTGATTAATAATTGTTCAAGAGATTGTTAGTAAATTCGCTCATTTTTTTAGGTAGACCTGAAAACTCAGAAAATTCATGGAATTTTGAAAAAAAATTACTGGAATTTTTTTATTCATACTTATTTTAAAGTCTTAATAACAATTTTAGAAAGTTTCTACACGTACCGAAAACATCCACTTATAAGAAACGAAATTTCGGTGCAAATCATTACCTTTCAGCGAAATGGTTCGAATTGATTTTAAAACATTGTTGTAATTATATTAATGAGAATTGTTTAGAATTCAATAATTTTTTTAAAGTCCTTTACATTGTCATTGATTAATAATTATTCCAGAGTTTGTTGCTGTATTATTTTTCTATCAGTAAAATCTTTTGAAATTTACTTTAATTAACTTGATTTTTCAATAGTAAAGCTGGAACAGTCATGGAAATTTGAGTACAAGGTGGCGACTTGACCGGGAAGAGACCAGAACTTTAATTTAAAAACCGGAAATTTACTTCTGAACGCAGAAAAATTCAAGTTTTCATTATTTTTATATTTTTGTTTAATTCAGAAAAGTGATTTCCACTATATCTACAGTCACAGATTTGTCAGATTATCCTGACGCGGAACAGAGTTTATTAGAATCTAATTATCATTTTTATTTTAGGAAAGAGAGTTTCCGTAATGAAATATCATTTAACTTGGCACAAGGAATTTTTTACATGCAACGGGAATTTTTTACATGGAACGGGGATTTTTTAAAGGAATTATTCGGATTTAGAAGAAAAGAATTTTAAACAATTTCTGTTCCAAATTAGAATTTGTCACAATTTGAAAGTTCCCTCTTCTGAATTTTAGATAAAGAAAGTACTTCATGTAGTTTTTAGAGTTTAAATAGTATTTCAAAGAAGAACATTGTTCGTTACGAATTCATCTTTAGGTGAAAATTCTACTGCTTGGTTGAAAGTCAAACTCTTTTGTTAAAAATTCATTTTTCTGGTTGAGGGTTATCTATTTTAATTGAAAATTCATCTCTGGTTGAAAATGTAACTACTTTGTTGAAAATAAATTTTTTTATCTACAAATTTAACTACTCCTGTGGAAAACTGAACTATTTTTCTGAAAATCCGTTTCTTTTTTTTTTGGTTAAGAACTAGATTTTGTACAGAAAATTTACCCATTCTATTTTTGGTTGAAAATTTATATTTTTTATTTAGAAATTAAACAATTTGTTGGAAAATCTATGTGCTTGTGGTTAATTCGCCTATTTTGTTGAAAATTAATCTTTATGGTTGAAAATTCATCTTGTAGGTTGGAAATAAAATTAATTGATTGAAAGTTAAACTCTTATGTTAAAAGTTAATTTGTTTGGTTGAATATTCCATAATATTAGTTAAAAATTCATCTCTTTGGTTAAAGATTCATTTTTGACTAAAAATTTAATTATTAAATTTTTGGTTGAAACATGATCCTTCTTTACTTGCCAATTCAACTTTTTTGGTATAAATTAATTCTCTTGTTTGAAAATTCATCTAGTTAGTAAAAAAATCAACTATTCTAGTTAAAGATGCATCATTTTAATTTAAAATTCACCTTTCTGGTTTAGAATTCAACTTTCCAGTTAAAGATTTATAATTTTAGTTGAAAATTAATCACTTCGTTTGAAAATGTAACTGTTTAGAAAGTTTTTTTATCGAAAGTTACTTTTTTGGTTGAAAAATTATATTTTTAATTTAGAAATTAAGCTAGTTGTTGCAAAATTTATGTAATTTGTAAAAAAATTTCCTTTTTGTAGAAAATTAATCTTTATCGTTGAAAATTCATCTTTTTGTTTTCAAATTCAACTATTTCAGTTGAAGATTCATAATTTTAGTGGGAAATTCATCACTCAGGTTGAAAATTAAACCATTTGCTTCAAAATCCATTATTTTTTGTTCTAAATTAATTTTTTCAATAAAAGTTTAATTATTCAATTTTTTTAGATTGATATTCTTTAGTGCAAAATTTATATATTTGTCTCAAAATTGATTTATTTTGTAATGTTTTGCTTTGTTGTGTTAATCTTTTGACGGCCAATATTGCAGCCGAGCAACATTCACTATTCGTATACTATCGTAAACTCAATAGATGCCGAGAAAATTATAAAAATTGAAGAAAATTTTTTTTGCAAGAATCGACCAATAAACGACCATACATTGTTCCTGAATTTTTTCAGAATTTTTCTTGCGGTTTCAAGGCTTTGCCGTCAAAGGGTTTAAGGATGTTAGGAATGAACTTTATGAATTCAAATAAATGTTTGTGTTTAGAGACAAATATGAATTTGTTACTTTTATTTGACCGGGAAAATTAAAAAACTTGACCCGGGATAACTGGCAAATGACCGGAAAATTAAAATCATCCGCCGAATCGCCATCCTCATAAGAATTATTTATAATTCACTAATTACAGGGATGACAGTCCGTCCCTTTTTTCCCTAATCCCCTTTTTCCCCTTTTCTCCCCTTACATTTGAAAAATCCCCCTAAGTCCCTAAAATCGAGCATTTTAACCCAATTGTCTCCTTTTTTTACAAAGTTTAGATTCATTTATAAGAATGACCGTATTTAAATACATAAAGGATTATAGGCCCTTTATAAAAAAAAAATACTTTCAACATGAAATGTTCTGCAAACTGACTAAAAAATTATTTCGCATACAAATTTAATATTTTCAAATCGATTAATTCATTTTAAACAAAAAATGTCTTTTCTACTACAAAAGATGGTTTTTTTAAAACAAAATTGAGATAAATTTAGATAAATTTCCAACAAAAAATAGTCATAGTTTATATTTCAATCAAAAAAAGATCAATTTTATACCAAAGAAATAATTTTAAAACCAAAAAGAAAAATTTGCAACAAATAAAGATTTTTCACTTTAGAAAGAAAACAAAATTATCTAACTTGTTGAACTTTCAAGCCAAAATA
>JAWWLR010000092.1:61122669-61134578 GCA_035041075.1 Acraspis erinacei | reverse complement strand
ATACTATCCAGGAAGATTAATAAATTTGTCATTCGGAAATCTTTCTCAACACGGAATTGTTGAGAAAGAAAGCCGAAGAATTTGTTACTGGTGTTAGACAACAGATAAGAGAACTTGGATTAGAAAAGGTTTATAATTCTGATCAAAGTGGCTTTCAGCTGGAAATGCATTCAGGAAGAACTTTGACCGCCGAAGGAGAAAAACAAGTGCAATGCCTCGTTCAGTCAGTTTCAGCAACAACACATAGTTATACAATACAACCGTTGATATCAGGTGAATGGAAACTTTTTTCACCATTGTATCTAGTCTTGAAAGAACAAAGTGGAAAGTTTGGACCAGTAGTAGAGGCCAATCTGTTTAGGGCCGAAAATGTTCATATGGAAGCATTAAAATCTGGGAAACTTACTTCAGTTATGAAAAATTACGAACAACTTTTTTAATTTAAGCATGTGAATTCAAAAATGGATTTCTCAAATTACATTTATATTAAATTCCTCTTAGATCACTTCAAAATTTGGTTGGAGAAAATATTTTTTCCAAACGTGGGACCAAATAGCGTACTATTAATTGACGCATGGAGTGGTTATTGCCCTAGAATAGTAGCGGAAATTGCACCCGAGAACAAAAAATGTCAATTTAAAAAGAATATCAGCAGGAACGATAGGGAAAATTCAACCCCTGGATGTATATAGTTTTCGATTCTGGAAAAATTACGTGCGGCACTTTTCCGACAGCGTGATCCTCATGAATTACGATCTAAAATTACATTTAAGAAATAATATTATTAAAATGCAATCTTTGGTTCACAAACAATTATCTTCACCGAGGTACGTACATTTGTTCAAAAATTCTTGGTAAAAAAATGGGTACATTGATGACAAACCCGAACATTTCGAAAATCCAGTTGATTTTAGGTTTTAATAAATATCAAAATTTTTGATCAGCCGTATTGGACCCGCCATTTTGAATTTTTTAAATATTGTTACCAAATTTGGATTCAGTGACGCTAAAAACCCCCGTATGCACAGTTTCATCAAACTCGCAGGTTGCTTATATGCATATATATGATCAAATGTGTTTAGAGGTAGTCACCCCCTACAATATGATTTTTGGAAAAAATGCAAGAACACGTAAACTTACATTTGTACTGTAATATATATATATTTTATTCAGATTTTTCCTTTTAATTTTGCCTTACTTTCTACTCTTATCATCGTATGTAGGGGTGGCCCACCCCTACATTTTTTGTAATGAAGTCCGGGAAATAGGGTTTTTCATCTCTCATTATCCCGAAACTTTTCCAATTAGTTTTGTTAAAAAATATTATTTTCTTCTACATGAACCAATACATGTCGCTTAGTTTTTGGTCCTCCATAAAAGATATCCAGCACTAAAATCGGGGAGAGGGGTACCTGGGGTACTTTCCTTGTGAGATATTCTTGGGACATTTCACACGCAGAAAAAAGAAAGGTAATATTTACTTAATAAGAAATGTAGAGGGTTTTTTGTAACCTTCACAGTATAAAATGCTCTTAAGAAGAGGGTGAAAATGTCAAAATTACTTGGCATTTCGTAAATGCCAGAATGAAATTAAGGTTAATTTAACGGTTATCATTTAGTAAAATTTACCTCTATTCCCTAGTATCGTATATTGTAAGATATGTAAAATCCACTGAACCGAGATGAAAAGAGTGGTGCAATGAATATTACATATATATTACAATATTACATGCTACCGATCCGATTGGTTTGCTTAGCTCGCCCCTAAAGTCGTAACAACGTGACCTATCGGCGCGGACCTCCGGGTGAATTTACGGCGCAATCGCCAATGGATGGGTTGCATCACCTAAAAAAATTCCTTGGTGACATTTCTGTGATAGTCTTCACACCACACCATATATTCCTACTAAGCAAGAAAGGGAGTTAAGAAAAAACAACAAAATTTTGGATGGCTCAACTTCTTCACAGATCGCGTACACTTGAGCGTTGATTGGAGCAGGACGTTTTTGTGTTCCTTAACTGTTTCAGCTGACTTCTATGGATATAAGGTAAATGCGAGAGCTTTTGTTGTGTTGCCGCAATGGCATAAGCGCGTATTCAGAAGTTGTTCCCGATGTCGCCACCTCTCAGTTACAATACAATTGACTTACGTGCTTAGCTTTATGTGTTCAAACCCCCCCCCCATTGCGTGCGAAATTTTAATTGCAGTATAAGCGTTGTAACTTACAAATACCAATGAATTATAAGAATATCCAAAAATATATATATCAGAATTAGCCGTGTGCTTATTTATTAATTATTTTTTAGAAATACTTTTTCAAAATTTATAGTGCTGGCTAAACTATAGTCTATACCGTTTACAAAAGCTAGATCCCTTTATATTCTTCGGTAAATTGACGCGATAATTCGTAATTGTAGCATCGAGGAACTGTGCAGAATAGCGACTGGATCGGTAAAATCTATTGATCCGCAGGTCAGCGCCACTTGAGAATTGGTACTGGTAACCATCAATAATAGTCATATTTAGTTGCCTATAATTTTATACAATTATAGGCAACTAAATATGACGTTTACTGAACTGTCGTGTTGTCCACATACGTACTTGGAAGATCAGTACATTTATCTTATGCCGTGAACGCTTGAACACTAATCAACGAAAGATTAACTCTTGTAGCGGCAAAGAGTAATTTTGTAATTCCGATCCTATAATTATAGCTACACTAATTTTAAATTATCTTGAATATTTTTCTACGTCAGGGATATTTGTTTTTTAAAGACAGCAGAATATTAAATTATTTATAATTTTTTAAAGATTTTCCCTGAAAATTGAAAAAATTAGTTTTAAGTACATTTTGAGTTTTTCTTCACATAAAAAAGCTATTTTCTGATTGGGCCAAAATACAGGCCTTATTAGCCCTCCTTCTCATGTTTCAACAGTATTTTAATAAGAGACATCAAAACAGAATTGTACGCATAATTAAAAAAAGGTTGTGATAATACGAAATTCCAAATACCTTAATATTATATTAACGATTTATTATCCTTAATAAGTGGCTATTTCCCTTGAGTTTGCCACATACAAAAACTGGGGCTTCTATTAGAACCAATTTTGGGTTCTAAAAGAGCTGCAACAATAATCGTTTGCTAAAAAGGAACCCAAAGTATGAATTCAAATTGTTCTTATAGAGCCTTTTTTCACTTCAGCCTTGACTCACTTCAAAGATTTTACAAGTTAATGATGCACATTTTACGTTATAATTCGAATTAAATAATATTTTAGTGGGAAAAATCTAATGAAGAAACTAAAATTGAAGCACCGGATTGCAGAACTGGCTCTGCGCTCGGCCCGTCTCGGCCCAGTAGGCAGTAGAGAGGGGATGTACACTGTACATTCAACGCGTCGATCGAGGGAACGAATCAATTTAAAATCCAATAATCAACTTACCGTTTTTCTGTTAATAATTGACGAATCGAGTTCATTTTCGCGTTCATTTAAATTATTATTAACAATGAATAAAATAAACGCTAAGAAACTCAAATATTAATTTAAAAATTGGCAATGTGGTTTTATTCTTTATAAATTCCCTTCAACGGTAAAAAACCCACTGAGTTCTTACGTATTTTTTGAAAAGTGTTGATTTGTTTACGTCTCTTCTTACACACGTCTGTTTACACTTCGTTTTAGGAAACACAGGTTTCGCAAAATTTAGTGAATTTTCTTAGTGAAAAAGAGAGACCTCTTTTAATGATTATTTGAACGTGATGAATACAAAGCCGAAGTCATTGACATGGTATTAAAATCAACTTAATAAATTTATGTCGAAAGTTGCTTTTCACACATACACTTTACCATTACATGTTCCTTTAAATTCTTCGTCTTTACGTTGTGAAATAAAAGTTATATAAAATAAGAAACCTCTAACGACAAATTTTGATGCAAATATCAGCCTATTTACCTGAATTTTTAATATGATACCCACAAATGTATACATAATAAGCCAAGATTGCTCATTTTGGCCAATTTTTAAATTAATATTGGAATTTTCTACCGTTTATTTGATTCATTGTTAATAATAGGTTAAATTAACAATTTTACCCAGCAACTGTATCTGTAAGAAGCGTACAAGTGTAGCGAATATTTCTACGCAAAAATGAACACGATATGTCAATTATTAACAGAAAAACGATAATTGGTTTATTGTATTTCAAATTGATTCATTCCCTCGATCGACGCGTTGAGTGCACATCCCCTCTCTACAGCCGACAGGGCCGAGAGGGCCTAAGCGCAGAAGTAGTTCTGTAATCCGGTGCTTCAATTATAGACATTAATTATTCTTGGAAGGAAGATAGTTCACATAAAATGTGAACGTTTTTAAGTTTATGTTGAAAATCTGACGTTTTCAACTGCCCTCACAGATTTGTTGCCGTGGACCCGAACGGGGCCCAATCTGGCCAAATGGGGTCCCGATCGGGAACTTAGGTCGGATCAGACCGGTGATGAAACGCATGGCCCAGTCTGGGCCGAACTTGTTATCCCGATCCGTGTGCCGGGTCAGTGTATTTTCATTTATAATAGGATTCACCAATATTTCTTGTTCTTCGTCATCTTCATCATTTGTATCAGAACCTAAAATATTTAAATAAATATTGACACTCTTCTTGCATTAGAAGCTAACTTTTACGAATTTGGTACAATTTTTGTACAAAACGTGAATACTTATATGTGTTACATTTTAAGTTAACAACTGTCGCGAATATTATTTTTTAAGCACTATTTTTCATACGCATATTATTATAAAAAGTATAATTAACTTTATTATTATTTATTAAACATCAAAACTTTACACCGAAATACAGTTGTCAAAACCAGTCTGATACCAAATTTTTGGGTCATGAAATTAGCCCTATCCGGGCCAGATCATGCCAACCCGATCGGGGCCAGATTTTTAATAGGGCAAATAATGGCGATTACTGCGAGGGTGTGCATGTACCAAAAACGCGGGACTATTTACAATCATATATAATATACACTAACCACGTTACGTTGATATTAAACTTATTTAAGAATTAATTTTTTTCGTTATTTGCAGCTCTATAAAAATGTAAACAAACCAAAATTTAAAAATCGGCCTCGACAGATTTCTTAAGAATTTAATGCTGTATTTAAAAAAAAAATGAAAATCGATGAAGAATTGTGACCTGCAGGTTATTTTGAAAATCGTTTTTTCATTTCGCCCGAAGCGGCGCTCTATCGGGTTTGTTCTCCATCGTCTCCAGCCGCAAAACCGGCGTTATTTCCGAATTTGACTGCACGGAGAAAAAAGTTAAGTGGCTCCCACCCTTGCAAGGGTTAGAGCAGGGATGGCCACGGACGAGCTCCGGGAGCTAAAATCTGTCAACTCGTCAAATCCCACTCTTACCGCCTTTGCTGCTTGGCGACCGAAGCCGAGCGGAGTAAGCTCGGAGAAGCGCTCGAAGAAAGGGAACAAAAGCGGAGAAAAAGCGAGGCAGGGGAAGCACTGCAAGTGGTCCGTGGCCATCCCTGATTTAGAGTTAGAAAGATTAATATTTTCGATAACAGATGAGGGTTAGAAAAAAGTGAGAAATTAAGTAATAATCCCATAGTTTCAGTAAATCCCAGCTTGAACAACATAAATTGCAAAATAGGTCAGAAAAATTACCGTTTTCAGTGGGAAGGTACAATGAGACAAACATTTGAAAGGAGGGCTTTGCGCAAATTCCCAATTAAAAAAGGAAATTCAGTGTTCAATGAATTTTTTCCTTTAGAAAAAAAAGGTTGGACAAAAATAAAAAAGAGCATTTTATGGTGTTTGTCCAAATTTGGTCGTTTGATTTTTGGTTTTATTATCCAGAATTCTATACATTAAAATTCCTGAGTCTATCATCATTTGCTTTATCACGCAGGAAAAGATTTCCGTTCTACTTTTCGATTCCCAAAAGCGCTAATTTCTTCTAAAACGATTTTTTCTCTTTCAGCTTAAAATGAACTATTAACACGAATTAGGTATTATTTAAGAATTGCAAAAGATCATCTTTTAGTTTTTTGTAATTAAAATTGTTTAAATATTATTAAAAAATCGGTGAATAGGATCTTTTAATCTGAAGAAAAAAATTAAACTCTGATAATTTTGTCTTGAGGTATCCTGAAAAATATATACCCTTTCAACTTTCAAAACTATACTTACCCTAGGTTTTTCTGGTTCGCTGATATCGAATCTCTGAAGTAAAATTCTTTCAATTAAAAATATATTATTCAATTTGGCGGATAATATTCTAAAAAATTTTAATTTTCAAGAAAATCAGTATGATAACGTAAAATTACTAAACCTGAAGGGTTTTGAACTTCTGATAATGAATATAAAGTAAGAATTTCAAAATTTCAAATAACTGAGCCAACATAAAAGTTACCATTAAATATTTAAAAATTTAATTTAGAGTTATTAATTATACTTTTTAAAAAGAAAAATATCTTTAACACATATTAATCACCTATTGTAACACGTTCGAGTTGAAAAATGAAGCATAGAAATGTATACTGCTATTGTGCTTTATTTATGAACTGAAAATTTTCATTTTGTGATGAAATAGTACGTTTCCGTTACACTCACGAAAGTAGGTGTTCCCTCAGGTGAATATTCCTGTATGCTTAATTGTTGATCCGAGCAGGAAAGGCTTGGAAGTAAAAGGGGTAAAAAGGGGGATGTTCACTCTGTGGTTTGCATTTGAGCGCACGCGTCTGTGGTTACAGTTATACTCCATCACTGTTCAATAATGCAAAGAAAATAGGCGATCGCTTTTCTCCTGCTTAGTTGTGCTTTTGTAGATTCTCTAGCGTGACTGACGCATAGATATTTAGCTCTCTTGGCGGCGGCCTTTGAGAATTTTGCACGTAACCAATTCTGAAATACAGGGAGTGAAATGAAATAGACCCAATTACTTAAAAAAGAACCTTGGATAAAGAAGCTTGGTTTCTGTGTTTTGTATTTGTTCTTTTTAGTCGTTATTTTTTTCAATTCGTTTGTTCTTTCCGTACATTAGAAAACTAGAGTGATGTTCTGTAACAGCTCTCATATTCCGTCGTAACTGATGTTATTTTATGACTTTTAAAAATCATTGAAAACGTTCTAACAAAGCGGCACTAAAAAGGTCGGTTATTGGTTAAAAGCTTTGAATACAATAAGGGAGCATCTATTAATTACATAAGGATTTTTTAGGGGAAGGGAATCTGGAAAAACTTATGAATCCTTATTTCAAATTGGGGGGTGGGGTCTAATAGATTTCCTTCGTAAGTTTCCTCTTTCTTTTTTTTCTAAACATATTAATTAAAATCAGTTTTTAATGTTAAAATTACATTTTATGCTATTATATATACATTGTGTCATTATTTATTTTACTTAGTTTTTATTTTGTATTATTTCATATTATATATATCCAATAAGTTTAGTCGCGGAATTAAACATTCTGTAAATCGAGTATACACCTCCCATGAAATCTCGTACAATCCAAAGAAATCTTAATAAACCCTTTAAATGCATAAACTCGCTTTTAAAAGTTTTGTAAATACCTTACAATTTTTTTAATCATTTAAAAATCTCTTAAAATCCTTTGAAATTGCGTTAAAGCTTTTGAAATCTTGCAACGTCCTTTAAAATCCGTGGATATACTTTGGAATCTTTCGAAATCACCTAAAATTCTTTGAAATTCCGTAAAATCATTAAAACCATTTCAAATCTCTTAAAATATTTAAAAAACCCTTTCGATCTTTACATAAAATCTTTGCATATCTTTTTAAATTCAGTGAAATCTTTTGAAATCTATAGAAATTTCTTTAAATCCGTTTCAATATTTGATATCTAATTAAAATCTCCTGACATCCTGAAAAATTCGTGAAAATACTTTTTTACCTCTTGAAATCCTTAAAAATCCTTTGAAATATTTTCAAAATCTTTTGAAATCCCTTTCAAACTATTGAAATCCATGGCAAGCTATTTCAATTCTTTAAACACCCCTGAAATCATTTCAAATCTTTAAAATCCCTCAAAAATGTCTTAGGCACCTTTAAAATTCTTGGAAATCCCTTAAAATCTCTTTAAAATTCATTAAAATGTTATAAATCCCTGGGAATCTGTCTGAATCTCTTGAAATACCGCTAAATATTTTCAAATCCATTAAATCGGTTAAAATATTTTAAAATCTTCGCAAATCTTTATTAATATCACAAATATCCGTCATACTCCTTTAAATAATTACCGAAATTCGCTTAAAATCCCCTGATGTCTCCTTCAAAATTCGTAAAAATACTTTTGTATCTCTAAAAATCTTTTAAGATCTTTTGAAACTCCGTGACATATTTTGAAATCTTGAAATCCTTTTAAAAATATTGAGCTCCTTGGGAATCAATTAAAGTCTTTTAAAAACGGTGAAAATCCCTTAAAATTCTTTGAGCTGCTGTGGAATCTTTTCAAATCATTGTTGTCACTTGAAATATTTAAAATGCCATTAAAATCCTTTTAAAACCTTTAAAATCCATAGAGATCACTTAAAATGAATAAAAATCGGTTACAATTTTTTAAATGCCAGGATATATTTTGGTATATTACAGGATTCATCTAAGCCTTTGAAAGTCTTTTATAATTCGTTGAAATCCTTGAAATCCATGAGAATCTTTGAAGGTCTCTAAAATTCCCTTAAAACACTTACAAATCTTTTGAAATGTCATAAAATTGCTTTAAATCTTTTAAAATCTTCAAAATCCAATTAGAATCGCCTGACATCATTTAAAATTTGTACAAATACTTTGGTATTTCTTTAAATCTTTTCAAATCATTCAAAATTTCATGTCTTGTTTTATAATATTTCAAAATCACTTCAAATCCCTTAAACCCTTTAAATTAATTGAAATCTTTTAAATCTGTGCACATTTTTTCGAATCTTTTTAAATCTCTTAAAATATTCTAAAAGCTATTAAAACTCCTCGAAATCCCTTAAAAGCCTTTCACATATTCGGAAATGTTTTTAAATTCCGTTTAATATTTGAAATCTTATGAAATCCTCTAAAGCCCATGGATATGGGCCATGGATATGATAACTTTGGAATCTTATGGAATTCCTTACGTCAGTATCTCTTGAAATCCTTTGAAATCTCGTGACTGCTTTTAAAGTATTTTGAAATCTCCTCGAATCCATTGAAACCCTTAGAATGAAATTATTTAAAAACTATAGAAATCTTTTTAAGTTATTTGAAATTCTGTGGAATCTCTTGTATTATCTTGAAATCTTCGAAATCCCATACAATTCTTTTAAGATCCGTAGAGATCCATTAAAACTCTCAAAAATTGGATACAATCTTTGAAATTTTGTGAACTGTTTCAAAATTCAAAATTCGTTAAAATTTTTAATATTCATGGGGACCTCTCCAAATCTCTTGGAACGCCTTAAAATTCTTGCTAATGTTTTGAAATTTTATAATATTTCTCCAAATCCATTAAAATCTTCAAAATCCAATTAAAATCGTCTGACATATATGAAAATTTGTGAAAATACTTTGGTATTTCTTCAATATTTTTATTTTTATTTCGGAATTAATGTCTAATAATTTAATTAATCTTTACGCAATTAATGGATGTTCCCTATATCATTGCACAAAAACAATTGTGTTTAACAATATCAGCTAAGGGCAACTATAATGGAAGAAAAATGTAATAAAAGTATAAAGTTGACTTATTTTCGAACCTAAAATTATGAGAAAGGAACAAAATAGAGTGGCACCACATTGAGAAATGTTTGGCTACGCAGGAGGGCGCCTTATTGTAATCCATAACTACCCCTTGTTCGCCCAAAGGTCTATCCGCCGAATTCAATGCTCCAATTGTTCTCCGAAGAGTGTGCGATTGTTTCGATTTTTTTCTGTGTATCCTGTAGTGTTTGAGGAATTATTATAAGAGTGTACAGGAATCGGCGGCAGAGATGAAACAGGGATTAAAAATGAGCAAAAACAGATTTTGAGAAGCACGAATTAAAAAATGGGAGGGAGATCCTAATGATATACGGGATCATCCCTGGCGAATTCAAATTTCAGAGTGAAACGCTACTACTTTCGAAACACGATTTTGAAAATCGGATGCATATATTGCTTCTGTGAGAAAATTACGCCAACAGTTTTCACTTCGCCTTCTTGGATCGTCATTATCATATGGGAAATCTAGGACTTTCTGTGTCGCATTGTGTGACCATTATTATTGCACTGTGAGCCCTTCAAATGGGAGGAGTTCCCAAGTATTAGAAAATTAGCCACTCTATTCCAATGGGTTCTTCGTTTTTAAATGCTTATATTATTCAAGTTTAAAATATTAAATATTATTAAATAAATTTATTAAGTCATTAAATTAAATTGATTTATTAAATAATTCGAATTAATTAAGTGCATTGTTTATGAGTTTTAAAACTTATGATAAGAAGATATGACAATATTTAAGAAATTGGCTACTAACGGTTCACTGAATACAAATACTATAAAGTATAAACACAATTTAAATAAATATTTTGTTTGATTCGGCCAGTCTCGAAATGTTTTAAAAACTTTTTAACTTTTTAGAATTTTCTAAAATGCCTTGAAATCTTCTAAAGGGTCATGAAATCCTATGCATTTCTTTGAAACTGCATGAAATCCCTTAAAATAATTTTAAATGCTTTGAAAGCTTCAAAATTTGGGATGGCTGAATAAAACTGTTGAATATATTGTAAATTTCAAACATCTGTCAAAAACTTAATCTTATTTCATTAGCGCCATTTTCAGAGTTCCAACATTCCGAATATCTTTAATATCTTATAATTAATTACATGTAATATATCTTCAATATCTTAGAATATATTTGTTTTAACGGTTTCTTTATGTGATTCATTAATAAAAAGAGTTATAATCAATTGTGGTGCAAATCCCTGATAAAATCATTTTGAATATCTTTTGTTCGTTCATAACAACATATGTAGCTAGTTTAAAATTTCTAATTTTTTACTTCCTGAAACCATAAAATTATTTTTAATAGAAGTTGAAAAGAAAGTTATAAAACTTTAACTTGTCACTATTTCCCTCTGTTTTAAGTTTTATAGAGAAAATCGTTGCTAACCAATATGATGTTCGTAAGGTTTTCCTCGATTTAAATATTTTAGAGTGAAAAATGTCGAAACGTGATTCAAGGTTCTGGGGACGCATTTAAATCTCTGAATAACCGGCTGAAAAATTGACTTCCTGTAGACATCTGTAACTGTCAGGAACTCAGAAGGAATCTCTGAAGGTTCCTTTTTCTTAACTCTAATCACTATCTACGCCTGTTAGGTTCCAGTTTGCGGTATTTAAACTCATTTTTGAGGCAAATTGTTTCTCCGGGGAATCATCAGGCTTTTAGAAAAAATCAGATAAAAAATGGTTATAACGTATAATCAAAGTAAAACTACAGTGACATTTTCAAAACTCTAAGTTAAATAACAACCTTTCAACGAATTAAATCTAATATTCCATTTGAAAATGTAATTCTTGTTATTTTCCTATTCCTATTCCTATTCTGCACTTGAAAATCAAAAACAGACCAAAATTGATTCTAGAAACTGGTTAAATTTTCAATCCGAAAATATCCATCTTCTACAGAAAGTTTATTTTCAACGAAGCAGTTGAACTGTCAACCAAATAGTTGAATTTCTAAATAAACAAGATGAATTCTCAAAAAATGTAATATGTTTGATAATTCAAGCAAAAAAATGTAAATTTTATATAAAATACAGCTGAATTTATCCCAAGCAGACAAAATTTAATAATATTATTATATTATATTATAAATGTTGTCACAGACTTAAGATGATTATTGCTCAACATGTCGAAGGCAGTTTTGGTT
>JAWWLR010000092.1:60908065-60919310 GCA_035041075.1 Acraspis erinacei | reverse complement strand
ATTTGCCTTAAGCTAAATATTTGATCCGTACATGACCTTCCTGGCATAAACCCACTTTGGACTTCCCAAATCTTTTCGTCTGTTATTTTCATTACCCTACAAATAAGTATTTTTGAGTATATTTTACTAATTGAAAATAAAATTCCCAGAAAAATGGAGACAGTTTTTATTTCAGAATTACCGAACTTTCAGTTTTGAAATGTATTTTAATAGAAAACTTCATCAATTATTGAAATGTCATCCTTCTCAAAAACTCAAAAGCAAAAGTTTTGTACCCATAATATTAACAGATTCGCGACTTTGTTTATGCTGGATGTTTTAACATCCCCTAAACAATCAAGCAAGGTAATCGTCATTTTCTAAATGCCGATGTTTTTATATTCTCATTACTTATGATTGAGAAAGTGTGGATCCTAATCGAAAGGACGTATTCATTAACCAGCCATTTTGGATAAAAATTCAAAAATTCATAGTCAATAGTAAAAGTTTTTAAATTAATTTTATGAGTCGCTTCATCGTCCTTTGAAGTTCATGCAGTGTTGGAGTGTTCAAGTTTATTTAAGTGTTGTTTTAACATCCCTTAAAGGTTCAAGTAAGAAAATTGAAAAACTTCAAAGGACTAAGGCCACAGTAGATTTTTCGATTGAGATATTGCCTTGAGAAACCGCTTCAAAATAAGTTTAAGAAGCGTTTGTGCCAAGAAAAGTGTTTAAATTGATTACAAAGGTTGTTTAAATATCCCTTAAAGATCCAAGTAAGGAAATCGATACTTTATAACGATCAGATCTAATGGAGATTTTTTGGTCAAATTATTATGTTCGAAAATCACTTTAAAATAAATGTAGAAAGCATCTCGTATTAAAAAGGTAGCTGTATTTTTTAAAGAGTTGTTTTAACACCCCTTAAACATTAAATCGAAGAAAAAGATATTTTCCAAAAACCGAAACCACAGGACATTTTTTATTTAAGCTAGTGTAGTGAAAAACATTTAACAAAGGAAATAAAAATTTCCAAAACACGAAAACAATGGGAAATTTTTCAAGTAATCTATTGGAGCCGAAAATCATTTAGGAATGAATGCAGAAAAACATTCTTTTGCAGCAAAGGTTGTTGAATTTATTTTAAGGCGATGTTTCTCAAATTGCTTGAATTTTAATATTTTTGTTTAAAAATTTGACCATTTGGTTCAAAATTCATCTTCGTAGATTGAAAATTCAACTATTTGGGTAAAACTGCAATTGCTTTGTTTAAAATTCGTTTCATTGAAAATTATTATTCTTTAAGGCCATGTGATGAGTGCATCAAGTGACCAGATTCCTACATTACCAACACTTTTTTTATTTCCTAACTTATTTTCACACGAAGCAACACATCGGGTTGAAAATTTGGAAAACTAAATAAGAAGCACAAGAATGGTGGGTCTGGTCCTAAAATTGTATAATTATGAAAAAAGTTTTTTTTTGTAAATATTTTTTTTGTTGCTTTTTTCATAATTATTGAAAGTTAGGGCCAGGCCCACCTTTCTTAGTGCTTCTAATTTATTATCCCAAATTTTCAACTCGATGTGGCGCTTTGTGTGAAAGTAAGTTGGGCAATATAAAAAGTAACGGTAAGGTAGGAATTCGGTCACGTGATCCACTCGTCACATGGCCTTAAACACTTTTTTAAATGGTCTTTTTTCTTTTAAAATTCAACTGCTTTGTATGATTAAAAAAAGAACAATTGCATATTCAAATTCTACAGATATACAGAATCCTTCAGGCTGAATGACTTATTGTTGAAAAACTGTTTCAACTTTAAAGTTTATTTTGATTTTGCAAGGAATATTTTTAAATCAATTAAAATTATATACTCTTAGAATTACGAAACAAATAAAGTTATTATTCTTGTAAATCAATGTCTGATATTGAGTTTCTAAATTATCTTTTAAAATTTGATGCGAATTTTGTAATGCCTTAGATTAGATCTGAACAAACTGGAATTGTTTAATTGAAAGTGATGCAATTTATAATCGTCCAATTTTAAAGCTATACAAACAAAGAATAAACTTGCAAGTAATTAATACCAAAAACAATAAATCAGCAAAGAAAATATTTTCAGCAATTTATCGAAGGTTCTAAAAATCAAAACGCCTCTATCCAAAAATGATTAATAACTTTTCCGAATCCAGGTCCATAATCTCTAAACTGTGTGAGTTTTCCAAAAACTTTAATTGGGATATAACGACCACATGTGCCAAGCTAAAAAATGTAAAAAAAATGCATTAGAGAAACTCGCTGAAATCATTAAAAGCAGGGCAACGGCAATAGCAACATCTTTATTAATTCATATGCATATTCATTGCTCAGCATGAGACTTTAGGCTCCTACTTTATGTGTTCTCATAAATTATCGCTAGTTGCTCGGTAACATGTTATTTGCCACTGAGATCCACAAATGAGTTCACTTTGTATTTAATTACTGGACTCACGCCCAGGGCGTATCCCGCTCGCGGGACCCACCTCGTTGTCAGTAGAGACCCCACATCCAAGACTGACCGCCCTGAAGATTTTTTTCCCATAGAGCAAACTCGCGATGGACCTGAGATCTAGATTCGAGATTCCTCATACTGAATGGTCATATAGAATAGGGATTATGGAATAGGGAATGTAGACTATAGAAAGGATATAAACTATATTATAGAAAGGATAGTTAGTCTAGAGGCCAGTCCTAAGTTCCCAACTCTCGTCCTAATTATTAGGTTCACCGCGATTCCATTTTCGAACGAGAGCTATAACAGATGAAAGCAATCAAGTTCTCTAGTACAGTTTTGAAATAGAAAGAGGAAAATCGAAGTTATTTAATGTGGGGAAGCCGATTTTCTTCTGGGTTTGATTTATGTTTAATAGATGTTGTTTAGGAGGTCCTTAACTCGTATATTGATTTGTTATCCTTTATATCACTTTAGCGTGAAATTTTACGTAGGCTATAATTTTCGTTTCTGGACAGTTCAATTTTTTATATCTGCCCTGTTTTTGAGTGACACCGAGAAAATCGATAAAAACTGTTTAAAACTTATTAACTGTCCGAATAAGCAATAATAGCCATACCCTTTTCCAACAACCCCACTTTTTGGGGGCGATTAGACACAGCCATTAAATAAACAGTACGAAAATTGTTAATTTTCAGCAATTTCTGAAATTTCTGTAATACAAAAAATTACTAATGGACAATTTGAATAATCTTTTAATTATTTGAAACTATTTGAATAGTTTTTTTAAGCAATTTTTGTTTAAAAACATGACGTGATTTTTAACAGTTTTTTATTGTTTATTTTCAAAATATCTTAAAATTGAGCCAGAGATGTTCACTTTTTTCTCAAATTGGTATCCTATGCTACTTTTTGTTGAATAATTATATAATTTTACTAAAATTCTTCTATTGTTAAAAAAATTTATATTTGTTTAAACAATTTTTATTTGCTTACGCAGTTTCTTTCGAAAACCTTAAAAAAATAAAATAATATGGAACACATACAATTATTTTTCTAACTGTATAGTGTATAGAAAGAATAAGCTAATCATTTTTTTAAATTTTTTAACCAACTGAATTAATTTAAACAATTATTGTTTTTCAACAATATTTTGACAATCGTATTTTACGAATTGAACATAATATTGAATATTTTTTAGGAGTAGTAAATTCTGCTAGAAGCTATATGTCATTGTTTATACAATAAATGATTGTTTTTTTTTCTTCAAATTTCCTTCAAATAGAGTATGGATGGTTTAAGAATAAAATTGTTTAAACAAGGACATTACGTTTTTAACCGAATTTACTAATCCTCAAAATCGTCCAATATTATTTTTAATTCACAAAATACGATTCTAAAAATATTGTTGAAAAAATAATTGTATCAACTAATTATTTTTATTTATACAATTAAAAAATAGCTAATATATTCTTTCTATACATTATTTCGCCAAAAAAATAATTGTATATATTCTATTTTATATAATTTTTTTAAGTTATCGAAAAAACTGTTTGAGCAAATAAAAATTGTTTACACAAATACAAATTTGTTAAAAATTAAAACAAAAGTATGAAAATTATGTAACTATTCAACAAAAAGTAGCATAGCATACCAATTTGAGGAAAAAGTGGACATCTCTGAATGAATTTTTTGAAATTTTTAAAATAAACAATAATTAACTGCTTAAGTAATTACATAATATATTTTTTCTAATTACTACTCCAAAGGTTGGCCAACTATTACATTTAATTCATAAAATAATATTTTTTTGTTGGGAATAAATAATTGTTTAAATAAGTTACATTAATTTCAACAAATAAAAATAGTTTAAAAAGTCATGGGAGATATTGGAGTTATCTATTAGTAATTATTTGTATGGAAAAATACGATAGAAATTGCTGAAAATTAAGAATAATACATAAAAATGTAGTTTTTTTATTTTTGGGTCATATTTGGGACGCTGTAGGGTAGTAACGGTGGGTTAAAAATAAAAGTTATTAGTATGGTTTTATTTCATAGACATTCCTCTTCAATCCCTAAAAAACTTGGAACGTCTTGATCAAACCCTGAAGTATGAGTTCAAGTTTTCGAAAATTCAAAACTTCCCCATGTTAAATAAAGGGAATTTTGAAGTGCCCGGTGGCACGTGTCAATCTTTTGATTTCGAAAAAAAACGGATTTTATTTCTCCGGAAATGGAAACTTTTTGGGAGGTGACTTGCCCTATAGAGTAAAAAAAAATTGTAATGCCTTTTTGTATTCATCATTTAGAAAATAAGCGACCAATTTTTTTAAGTTGCTGTTTGAAATCTTATAAAATTTCGCATCAAATGACCTCTAACAGAGATAGTTTTCATATTTTTTTTTAAATATACAACGTGACGAGTTTAAAGAGAATCATGGATTTCTCATATTTTGTGTCTCAGCTTAGAACTTATGGCATACCTAGGAAAGTCGTAGAAATGATCTAAAATTTATATAAAACAGTCCTTGAAGTCTTAATTCTAATTAAAGCCAATAAATCTTTTGAAATATTCAAAAATATCTGTATGAGGAATTATTTGACGCTGATTTTCATAAGCTTTCCAAAGGTTTTTAAAAAACGTTTCTTACTCTTTTTTTTGAATGAGCAATCATATTTTCAAGGCAGCAGTGATTTTTAGTACCGCCCGCCAGGCGACAATAATTTCCGACGGTAATATAAATAATAATAATAATAATAAAATGAATTCAAAGAAACATTTTTCTGGCAACGAGTGTGCGAATTTAATAATTCAAGTTGAAGTTGTAGAATCCTTTGTTTCTATCTCTTTTTAAGATTAGGTATGCAGAGCTTTGAAAGGTGAGGTCGCAGCAGTGGATTTTAGGGAGGGCGATGCACATTTTTAAAGTACAGGATTATCGTTCTGCTACTTAGGCCGAGTTTTTGGGGACGCAGGGCGATCGCGAAATCCAAGACGGCTGAACGAGGGGAATGACAGAGATCGGGTTGCATCGGGACCACCGTCGCGTTCACCGCAAACTTTATCCTACCTGTTTTCGTTAATTGAGCGAGTAAAGATGTAACTGGACCTTACGCTCCCAAGGTATGTGCACCCTTTTTGCAGATACTATCTATTTTTCTTCTTTCAACGTCTCTCGTACCTCGAACAAAAGGCTTGTCACTACACAAACCCATTCACATCAACATTTTACCCACTTTACCTATTTCACCTATTAACACAAACAAAAAATGAAACACCGGAAGAACAGAGTTTCCTTATCGCGAAACAAACAATAAAAATCATTTCTCAACTATCTTCCATTTTCTATAGGATAATCATTGGGGGATTATATTGATCCCTAAAAACCAAATTGTAAAATAGTTGTTGCTGGTTTTGGCTTTAGGGTCCAAAAGAATTGGTATTCATGGAATGTGTCAATAATAGCAGAAATATAAATGGTACACAATATAAAAAGCACACAATATCAGAAAGAAAAGGAAATTTGGGGTTAAGTTATACTATTTTGTAGAGAATTCACCTTTTTGGCTTAAAAATTCAATGAGGTTAAAAATTCAACTGTTCGGTTAAAAATTAATCTTTTTTGGTTGAGGATTCAGCCATCGTGTTAAAAATTCGTATTTTTTGTTGAATTTAAGTGTTTTTGATTAAAAATAAAAATCTCCTTTGTGTGTTGAAATATAAACTATTGCATGTCCCGTCGATCATTCCTCTTTCTTAATTAAAAATGCAAATATTTGAAATATTTTTTTCAAAATTTAATCTTTTTTTAAATCCACTTTTTTTTAAATTTATGTTTTAGGATAGAAAATTCATAAATTGAAAATTAACTTTTTTGTTAAAAATTCATCTTTTCTGGTTTCAATGTCAGTCTTCCGTACAAAATTAATATTTTTAGTTTGAAAATTCGACTATTTTGTTGAAACTACAACATATATTGACTTGAAATCTTAAGCTTTTAATATTGGATTCAATCTGGTGTAAATTATTTGGTGACGTATAGATATCAAAGAAAAGGGAAACCGATGATGCTTCGAAATCAAAAGTGAGTGGTAAGCATAGAAAATTATAGGTTGCGCCTTATCGTGTGTATTGTATTGCTACTAGGCATATTATAGTTATACCATGGGAAACAATGAAACTGTCTATCTAGGGGCTAGAATCTGGATAGGAACTGGAGACGCGTCCATCAAGTTTTTCGAGAGATCGAAGCTCGAAGCTGTTTCTGAAAACATAACTATCTGTTGCATCGATCCGCTTAGATAGCATTTTCGCATTTCGAATGGTTATTAAAAGCAGACGAGGGTCTGTGGTAATTTGATAAAACCTAAAAATCCTTTGATAAAGTTTCACCGCGAGGATGACTTGGCGAGAAAATGAAGGAGTATAAGCCGCTGGATAGATTTCATTATGCGTCGGATTTAATTGTCGTTTCTCCTTTTTATGCGTGGAAAGCCAGAAGGGAAACCTTTACTTCAAATCCTCGGCTCGTTAGCCCACTTGAGGCATCAACCGTGTAATTTTCTTCGCGGATCCCTGTCCGCGCTTCTAGCAAATATAGCTTTTGGCCTGATTTTTTTTCTTAAGGCATCTCTATTTTAGAATTCATTGTTACATTATGCTAGCAAAAATTTACCCGGCATTGTCTGGATAAATAACAAATCACAACATATGTTTTAAGAGTTACACACAATTTAACGAAACAACAAAAATTTCATAAATTGAATTTGTTATAAGTAGAAAGTTTCCAGGGTCAGGGTCCAAGACAAAAAACTTTTTAACTACAGATGTAAACAAATGTAACACCACCAATTTTTTTGTCTCAATTTTACATATCAAGAACTTTAATTTGAGCCATTCTCGTAGAAAGTGGGACTAAAATAAAAGCTTTCAGTATAGGGGTCTAAATAACCAAATTTGCCTCATTTTTGTTATTGTAATTTTCTTATTTTTCTTTTTTTAACCACTATAATAAAAAATTAAGCTATAACAAAACGAATTTTATTTTTAAAATCTACTATACATGCCAATAGCTTCAATTTGAGCTTTCTCCAAAAAAATCGGAGTAAAAGCACATTTTTGAGCATAGGAATCGTCTCGTCCCTTCATCTCTTCTCGAATTTATCAATCCCTTCCTCCCTGAGGTGGTTCTTTAGCCTCCTTTTTAAAATACAAACACATCATATATATTTAGTTAATAAGAATTAATTGGATTTAAGATTGTGATAAATTTAAATAACATCCTGAGAGTACCTTAACACGGGTCTAATCGGGTCATGCCGTGTAAAGATTTCGTGCCTCTCACTTTGTGTCCGTCCTTAAACTGCGTTACCATTATCGAAACCCCGTCTCCGCTCATTGAGTTTTCGACTAAAAATAGGCCTTTATTAGAATAGTTGAATTTACATAAAATAATTAAATTTTGTAACAAAATAGTTCAATTTTTGACCTGCAAAGATGTATTCTCAAATAAATGGTCGAATTTTCAAACAAAAATAGATTCAAGCTTAACGAAAAACAGTTGCATTTTTAACCATATAGTTCAAGTTTCAAGTGAAAGAGACAACATTTTTAGAATAAAGTTCAATTTTCAAACAAAACAGTTTATTTTTCTTTACCAAAATTTCACAAAAATGTGCCAAAGCTTATTTTGCTTTACAAAAATATATAGAGTATTAAAATTTTCAGTTTAAAAAATTACTTTTCAACCGAAAATAAACGCATTTTGAACTAGTTAAACTAATGGAAAAAGGCGGATTTTTCATCACATACTTGCATCCTGAACCAAATAGATAACTTTTCTACCATAAAACATGAATTTCAAAGTCCAAAATGACGAATTTTTATCTAAACAGAATTTTCAACAAAAAATTATAACTCAAAATAGAGTAAAATTATTAACAAAATGATTCAACTCTCACTAAAATAGTTCAATTTTCTACCAAATATGTGAATTTTCCATAAAATAATGGAATTTCTAATTAAAGAAAATAATTTTGCACCAAAAATAGAATAGTAAAATTTTCATTGTGAAAAATTATGTTTCAACCTAAATGAAAAGAGTTTCTAACCAGTTGAATTCAATGAAGAAAGACGGATTATTAATAAAACAGCTGAGAAGTTCAACAAAGTAGATTATTTTTCTACCCTAATAGACGAATTTCCAACGAAAGAATTAAGTTTTCAAGCTAAAATGTCAAATATTTTATAAAAAATTTTACTTTTAAAACGGAAAAGAAGAATTGTCAACAAAAATGTTAATTTTTAATTAAGAAAAGATTAATTTGAACCATTAGCGTTTCATAAAATTGAGTGCGAATAGTTTTGAAATAGATACAAATAAATTAAAATAGTTTATAAAATTAAAATTGGTAGATCAAGATAAGATATTTCATTTTTGTACACAAAATTAGATAACTTTCTCATTTTGTATTATTTTTGCACCGAAATTGAACTGCTTATTCTTAAAATTATGCACTTTCACACAAAAATAAATAAAATTACGAATATGATAGTGAAAATTGGCGAAAATTTGATTTTCATGGTGAAATCATCAAAAAACCATAAAAATTATGGTTTTTTGAGTTTATCTCAGCTAATATGCAAAATTAAAAAAAATGTTTCAGATAAAAGTTTTAGATCTCATCGAAATACATATTTTTTATTTAAAGAATTTTTTTATAGGAATGATTGTTTTCGAGAAAATCGGTAAAGTGAAAGTTACAGAAGTCTATAACCCCATGGGGTGTTGGAAAAGGAGTAGGGGTGTGATGTTACATTATTTCGGTGACCAGTCACAGGGTGCCTTCCCGCCCCCCATAAAGCGTTGGAAAAGGGGTGGGGGTGTGTGATCTTACACGCGTGGAAAAAAGACAGAGGTGAGACCTTCATTACTCGACTATTCAATTCAAAAGAAAAAATTGATATCTCGAAAACTATTCGAGATATCGATTTAAAACTTTCAGATTCGTGTTTCTCGCAAAAAATTCTATAGGAATCGACATTAAGACTTTGTCGCAACGGATATCGCAATCTCCCCTAGGTACTACCCAGGCAAGAACAAGTAAACATTTCGTTTATTTATTATTATTTATTAATTATTATTCCTTTATAAGAAAGAAAAAAACTCAAAAATTAAAAAAAAGTTAAATATTAAAATTTTTTTTAAAACCAACAAAATAATCAAATCTAAAAAAAATATGCTCTTCAAAATAATCCAACCTTCTCGCGGGGAAGAGCGTGAGTAGGCAATAAGCCGAAACTAATGGATTTAACATTGATTTTCTGGGAAACTATCATTCCTATAAAAAAATGATTGTGATCAAAAATGTGTATTTCGATGAGATCTACAACTTCTATTCAAGACATTTTTTTTAATGTTGCATATTAGCTGACATAACCATGATTTTTATGGTTTTTTGATGATTTCACCATGAAAATCAAATTTGCACCAATTTTCAATACCATATTCGTAATCAGCTCATCAAAATACATAAGTATTCGAAGTGCGAAGAATATCGGGCATATCCCCTTTTCGGAAGTACACCCAAAGTATTAATTTGAGCCGAAAGGGGTTTTTTCGAAAAAATTGAAATTAGGTATTTCATAATTTTTTATTCATTTTATGCCCTTCTTTTAGCGTTTCAATGGTGAATCTTAATCCAAAATACAAGAATTTTTTACAAAGTAGTTCAAGTTTAAACCGAACAAAATAAGTAATATTTGCTATTTTTACTAAAAAAAACAACTCCGTTTAAAAACAAAAACAAAAAATTATGAAAATATTTTAATCTTAAACGAAAGAGATGAATTTTTCACAAATGGGTTAAAAATTCAACTAAGTAGTTAAATTTGCAACTAAATTTTTTTCATTTTGGTTCTAGGATTGTTTGTTATGTTCAAACTAGAAAGAAACGATTTTTTGGGGATCTAACGTCAGGTATATACTGTATATCGGAAATCGATTGTAGGGTGTTCTTTTCTCAATAGAAAACAATCAGCAAAATTCTACACGTGCCAATCAAGCACCAGTTAAAATTACCGCTGACCTTTCTCATCGGCGGAAGCTGCTTTCAGCATGAACACAAAAGCCTCCAAGGGAGAAGGTCTATACAAAGAAAGATATTTGCAGGGTGTACCTATATACCTATAACTAACTATCGTTATACAAAGGAGATGTTTCGCTCGCACGACAGGCCTTGAAGATTTTTTAATTTCTCGTCTTCCTCTCGCTCTCTTGTATATTCTTATATGTTATACAATTTCAAAAACTATCCACCCTTTTCTTATAGACTCTTATCCTTGAGGGCAAAATTGTGCCATCTCTTTCAAAAGTTAAATGCCCTGAAAATGTACTGTAGACACAAATCAGTAGTCAGTATACAAAAATTGCGTGGAAAAAACAGGGGTTTCTATTGAAGCAAAGTTTTGGTTCCAAGGGAACTGCAGCAAAAGGGAACCTCCAGTTTTAGTGTAGTAAAAACATCACTCATCTCTTGAAAGTATTTTTTAATTATGAAAAATTACATCAGCAGCGAATTCAAATTTTAAAAAAATAGTTAGAGTGCGTGCCGCGCGCGTGCAAAAAAGGGTTTATCAACTATTAAAATGTTCATTCAATCGTTCATACCTCCCTCTCTCCTACTTTTTCTACCCTCCCCATTCATTCCCCTCCTTCTCCCCACCCGCACTTCTCCCTTTGCCACCTTCCAAATTTCTTCCTCCTCAAATTCC
>JAWWLR010000092.1:60891977-60902809 GCA_035041075.1 Acraspis erinacei | reverse complement strand
TATTTTTTGAAAATTGGTCTTTTTGGTCGGAAAAATCATCATTTTCGTTGAAGATTCTTCTCTTTGGTTTAAAATTGGACTATTTTGTTGAAAGTTCTTTTGCTTTTTTGGAGAAAAATTATTTTTTTACTGAAAATTAAACTTTTCCATATTTTACAGAAAATTTAAATTTTCCATTTTTCGTGGAAAACGTATATTTTTTAGTTGTAAATTTACCAATTTGCATAACAATTGATGAATTTTGATGAAATTTCATCTTATTTGGTTAAAAAATATTTATCCTGATGGAAAATTTGTCTTCTTGGTTTTGAAAATTTACTATTTTTGTAAAAATTCCCATTTTTGGTTGAAATATCAAAATCTTTATTGTGCAATATAAGCTATTATATTTTTCGTGGAGCAGGCATATTTTTGTGGAAAATTCTATTTTTTGGGTTGAAAATTCAAGTTTCTTCTGGAAAATGCATCAACTCTTTGTTTAAAAACGAATTTTTTTGGTTGATTTTTTTTTTATTTCAATTATTTGGTTGAAAATTCATCTTTGTAGGTGTAAAAATCAAATATTTGGTTAAGTACAGGTAGCAAACTTTGTCCAGAGAAACTTTGTGTGCCTCACTATGCGTTCAACCTAATTTTTAATATGTCAGCCACTGAGTGTTGTCCTATACTATACATCGGTACTGTAAAATTATCTAAATGGAATAAAAAATAAATTAAAAATAAAAGACGCTTCCAAATTACCATCATCATCAAATTTGCAAAGCTACAAATGCACGTGAGATGAAAAATAAAATTTGTACAGAGAAACAACCTAATTTTTAATAGGTCAGCGACTGAGTGTTGTCCTATACTACGCATCGGTACTGTAAAATTAACTAAATGGACAAAAAAAATTAAATGTAAAAGACGTTTCCAAATTACCATCATCATCAAATTTGCAAAACTACAAATGCACATTAAATGAAAATTAACCACACAAGAAACCTAAAACAAACTATAATATCCTTTCCTTTTATGAAACCCTTCTATAGAAAATATGCGAACGAATGAAATAGCCATCAAGAAGTTCTTGAAAGCTACTTCTCTGAAGAGCAATGACTCTCCAACGGCGCGGCGCCTTATCCTCGAGAACAGTTAAATGATAAATAATTTCATTCTAGTGAATCGCGATTTTTCCCTTCATATGAAAAGACCTCGACACTCTACCGCTACATCTCTTTCAATGACATTGACCTACGATAATCGAGACACAACCGCTGTTTTCCCATCGACGAAACACGTGCGTCCCGTTCATCTTCTCGTCACGCGTAATTACTTCTCTCGCTACAAACTTAGAGTGCGAATAGCGCACAAAGCATATAAAATCATATTCGCGGTCATATAAAATCGGATAATAGTCTCTAGATTTAGAGACTACACTAGGGTGGTCCAAAATAGCATTCGAGATTTTTTTCTTGTATTTGTTATGCATATCATCCCCAAATTTGTTCGAATCCACAATAAAATAACTGTTTTCTTATAATGATATTTAAATGTTCCGCAAATCCCATGAAGCTTAACACGCGCACTCTACTCTCGGTATAAGACCGGTTCCGCGCCTAGCTTACCTTGGCCTTCATCACAAATTAGGGAATCAGAGCGTAAACGGACAGGGTCGCATGAACCATTTCGGTTTTATTTGGGCGCATGACGCAACGTGATGCAACTAACGTACTGAGAGTGCAGTCCTCGAGCTGTTGGTCACAATTGACTGAGCAGATCCTGTCTTTCGGCCCGCGGCTTCTCTCATCAGGAAACTGGGGGGGGGGGCATAAGTTCTAGGAATAGCGTAAATTAGAGGATCTTATGTCGGGAGTTGAGTTTATGTCCCATAAGAAAAAAGATGTTTTTGTCAATTTTATTCAGAATCGTCAATATTAAGTAAATCGAATTGAAAATCAACATTTATCTTACCAATCGCTATAGAAAAGAAATGAATCATTCTTGTTCAACATATCACCCTCGAAAGTCTGTAATATAGGGTCCGCAAAAAACCCCCATGAGTGAAAAATTGTTGCGAGGTTTTGGCCTTTATTATGATTTTTGGCGGGTCTTTTGATACAAATTGTTTCTGAAGAATAAATTATAACTTTCTATTGAGAATTTGATGATTAAATAAATTATTTAAACCATTTATTATTGTTTATAACAATTTTCTCTTAGAATAGAATTAGAACGTCGCGGTTTATCCGAATTTTTCAACTTTTCAGTGATAGTGAGGGAATGATTAATTAATCTAACAGAAATAGTGGTTCAAACCATTTATTATTAATAATAATAATCTCTTAGAAAAATACTAGAAAGTTGCATTTTTTCTCATATTTTCCATTTTTTGCTATGTTTTCAATTAGAGTGAGATAATTATTTTTAATAATATTTTTTTGGAATAATATTAGAAAGTTTCGGTTTTTGTCTGAAATTTCTCACTTTTTGTCAACATTTTACTTAGTGTGAGGAAAAAATGTACAGTTTAAAATGAGATTTCCAAAGTACATCCTTTTCGGCTTATTAGAGACAAGTACATAGCAAGGGGAAAAAGGAGCCAAATTTCGATCTTAAAAAAAATAATAGTGTATTTAAATCTGCAGGGTATGCTTATGAATATTTTAAGAGTTCTTTTATAGTTAAGGCCAAATCATTTTATATATTTAAATTTCACAAATATCTTTTTTATTTAAATTTTGTGCGAAGGAATTTTTAAATTTTAGCAATTTTAGAAATGAATGAATTCTTTTCTTTTTTCTTTTCCTTCATATCCAATATAAATTATTTACAATAATTTCCAATAATTGTTTCCAATATAAATCGAAATAGATTGGTTCACAATCCGCCACAAATTTCTTATGCTATATTAATGCTGGATAATTGCGGTTTCTCTGAATTCTTTTACCCTATTGTCAACTTTTCACTCAGTGAAGTAATAATTAATGCAAGTTAATAAACATAATTGTTTAAAATAATTATTATTGTTTCTATCTGCTCTCAGATAATCACTAGAAAGCTGCAGTTTTTTCTGAAATTTTTAACTTTGCTTTAGTTTTTAGTTATGAAAAAATAATAAATGAACATGAGAGAGAATAATTTTGAAATAATCTCTTTTTCTTAATTTTTCTGAAATAAAACATATATTTGCAATATTCTTTAAATTCCTAACTAATAAACGTCTGTTTGGAGTTTTAGCTTTGAATAATAATAATTTGTTTAAACAATTATTTTTCTTAAATTTCAATAATTATTACCTCCATGTGCTTGAAAAGTGTATGCAAATTTAAATATTTCAGAAGAAAACTGCAACTATACAGCATTATTCAGAGAAAATGTTATTTAAATTAATGATAACTTGTTATAACAATTATTTTTGTTAACTTGAATTAATTATTACCTTGCTTTAGTGAAAAATTTCTGAAAAAACTACAACTTTCTACTAGTATTCTAAGAGAATGAATCAAACATTCGGAAAAAGCCGTGAGTTTCTATAAATCTATTCTAAGCAAAAATTGCTGTAAACAATAATACATTATTTAAATAATTTATTAAAATATCTATTTATCAATAAAAAGTAATGTTTTATGTATTAGAAACAATTTGTATTAAGAATACTGCAAAAAAATCATAATTAGTTCCAAAAACTAGCAAAACCAAATTTTTAACTGAAGGTGTGTCTTTAGAACTTCATAAAATAGACTTATGAGGGGTCATATTCAAAAAATAATTTTTGATTCGCATTATATGGCTAATTTCAAAAATAAATGTAAAGTTCTAACTTAATTCACCTATTCTTGATGATTTTGACCAAAACTTAAAAAAACGCCTTTTTCGCATGGAAATATGCGTTGACTTAATGTAGTTTACCGTGCCTCTACATTTAATTTCATAGAACGCATTTGTTTTTTTTTTAGAATTGCTAGTTTTAGGATTTCTTAGCCTAGAACCCTAAAAGAACAACCCCTAGACTTTCGGTCGGATGTCCGTCCGTCCGTCATATTTTTTCCGAGGAAGGGAATAGAGTGGAGGTGATGGGCGGGGAAGTTTTGGAAGTGTGGGGAAATGAGGGGGGTGAGTTAGGGGAAGCCAGAAGACATATGGGGAAGGGAAGTAGTGAAAGTGAGTGCAGGGTTCGTAGGGAAAATTAGGGAAATGAGGAAGGGTAAATATGTTATGTGAGTGAAAAGTAGGGGATAGAGTAAGTCGAATGAATAAGGGTTGGAGGAGGAGGGGAAGTGAGGGCATAATAAAAAAATATGAGAACTAATGGAAGAAGGAATAAGGTAAGTAAGTGCAGGGTAAGGTAAATGAGCGTGGGGACGTAAGGAAAATGAGGAGAAATGAAGGAGGTGAGATAGGAGAGGTGAATGCAAGTGAGAGGGAGCAGGGGAAAAGATTAAAAATGAGGGTGAGTAAAGGCAGTGGAGGAAAGTAGGGGAAGGGAAGTATAAGCTGGGGAAGCAAGGAGAGGGGGTCGTAGAAGAGAAGTTTGGGAATGATAGGGTAATATAGGGTATATAGGGTAATATAGAGTTAATTAACGACTTAATATGCTACGTCACGAAGCCCTTTTTTGTAGGAGCGCGACGCTTACTTTGACTACTTTTTGGATTTAAGGGTACATTTCGTAGCACCGTGTAAGTGTGTTCGGGGTAGCCAACCTATATAATTGATACGTAAATTTCGTGGTTGGAAAGTCTTGTATAAGTCCTAGGAGTATTTTACATGGAAAATTTCAAGTAATTTTGTACCACCCTCGTGTTCAACTATTCGACTTTTGAGAAGTACAGATTCTTGGTGTTTCAAAGATTACAAGGCAGAACAGAATTTCAGACTATTTCGAACATTGCAAGGGATTCCAATGATTTAATCAGATTTTAAGCAAATTTAAGGGATTTTAAAGATTTTCTAGAGATTTTTAACGATTTTGCGGGATTTCAAATATTTCAAAGGAATTTATTCAAAATACGATTTAAGGGATTTCAGGGAGTTTCATTTCTCAATGTATTTAAATTTTTGTCTTAAGGATTTCATGGTATTTCAAAGATGACAGGGAATTTGAATGGTTTTCAACAATTTTATGAAATTTCTGGGGAATATAAGATAATCCACGGGTGTTTAAAGATTTCAAAGGCATTCAATTGTATAATTTTAAGGAATTTCAAGGGAGCTTATGAGATTCTAAAGCTTTCCAGGAGATGCCAGCCATTTCATGGGATTTTAGAGAAGTTGTATCTTAACCCTTTAAAATCTTAACTTCTTTGACAATCTCTGGAAATCACATGAAATGCTTTGAAATCTCGTGCAATTCTTGAAAATCTCTTGTAATTCTTCAACATTTTTTAAATTTCTGAAATATATGAGAGATTTCGAAATTCCACACAAAACCACCTGAAGTTTCGTGAGTTTCTTTTAAATCCCTGAAAGTTCAGAGGCAAACCGTGAAATCTTTCCAAATTCCATGAAATTCCTTTTATATTCCCGAAATACTTTGAAATCCTTTTTAATGATTTAAACTAGCGTTAAGTCTCCTTGAATTTGCTTGAAATATTTGTTAATTCCCTGGAAACCTTCAAAAGATTTTTAAATACCATAAAATTATTTTAAATTTTAAAAATTTTTCTTGAAAACTCTCAAAACTTGTTTAAGCCCGATAAAATATATTTCTAATGTTTTTGAAATACCTTGAAATCTTTATAATGCATCTTAAATCTGTTAAAACTTTAAAAATTTGTTTAAATCCCATGAAATGCCTTGTAATCTCTTTAATTCCTGATAAATTACCTCTGAATCCTTTGAAATTGTTTGAAATCCTTTGTAATCATTAAAACTGCCCTGAAAGCGATAGATATCACGTGAAATCCTTTATAACTCCGTGAAATTCTTCGACATATCTTTTAATTCTTAACCATTAAAATTAATATTTTTTGAAATTTTTTCAAATCCCACGAAATTCCTCGTAATCTTTGATAAGTTTTGCAATACCAAAACATCCCCAGAAATCTCGCGAATGCCTTCAAAATCTATTTAAGTCCCTTATTTCACCGAGTAATTATTTGAATAAATATTCATATTTTTAATTTACCCTTGAAATCTTTTTAATTTTGTATAAAGTTCTTGAAACCTTTGAAATCTCTTAAAATATCTCCAAACTTCATAAAATTTTTTACAATTTCCCGAAATTCTTTACAATTTTTGAAAATGCCGTTAAATCTCTAGGAATCAAATGAATATTTTGAAATCCTTTAAAATCCCGCACAATTCTGGAAAATGCCTTCATGTTGCATGCCATCTTTTGAATGAAATCCCTTATAATCTCTTAAATTTGTCATAAATTCCCTAAAATCTTTCAAGTCATGGAATACATGCTTTTTGTAACGACTATCCCAGAAATTAAATTTTTTTATTGATCCCACCATTGCGGTAAAATAATTCTTCCTCCCAGCTCCTCATGTACATAGCCATAGATAGGACATAGCACCTAGCACGTAGTATACAGCATAACGCATATGTGTATGACTAAGCACCTAGTCAATTCATACAGGTAGCACAAGTCGCACCCTCGTCATCTCCATAGTTCGTCGTGCGACATGAGCTTCATGCACACTATACTATACTATATGCATACATCCACCTAGATGTATAATACCTATCTGGAATTGCTATACAGGCGCCGGGCCACCTGTTGCGGGATCCCTCTCTGGCTCTCTGGGCCGACCCCCCAACTCTGGTGGGGGAACACCAACCGCCCTCATTGGTCCCTGGGCACGTGCTGCTTGGGGTGACTCGCTCCCCGAGTGCATAAATCCCCAAACGCTCTTCCCAACTCTTCAGAACCTTCTCGTTCGTCGAGAAAGACATTGCAAAGTACGAACCTTTATATCCTCTATCACACAACATCATCTCGCGAAGAAACGCATACATATTGTTTATGCACATTGACCGCGAAAAAATACCATAAAGTCGTTTCCGTCAATTTTCTCCCGAGTATCTCTCTTTTTTTTCGAGGTGATTATTCAGTTGCGTGAGTCCTAGAGACTAGTGAACAAAAGGACATTCGTGATCGCATGAGACTCGTTGCCACCGCAAGGTGAGTTTCGCAAAAATCGTGAACAATTAGTGAACAACACTGAACATGGAGTTACAGGAGATGTTCCGTTACGGATACATGTATCCACCCCAGGAGGATGTCGTCGTACCCACATACCTGGAGTTGCCCAATTATGGATACTTGAAAAAAGAAATGTGTCTACCACCAGTTAGCACTCTCTCGGTGCCACAGTGTGTACCCTATGACAACAATAGCGATGGATGGCACACACCGAGTCCTGCGGCGAGTTTGAGGTCCGTCAGTCCAGCCACCACATCCGCTTCCTCAGAGTCCGAAAGCGGAACTCTCACCGGAAGAAGGGGGTCGAACCTTCACCAGGAGAAGAGGTACGAGACCCTCTCGGTTTCCGGAGAGCAGATGAATAGAGTTCATCATTATCAACATCATCCGGTTATAGTGCAGGAGGAACTGGAGAAGGAGAGGTCTTCGAGGCAGAGTGTTGTGAGCAATGGAAGTAGTTTGGAGGACAGGATGGATTTGGAGGAAAGCGAGGGTGAGAGTGAAAATGAGGAGGGTTGCAATGAGACAACGAGGAGAGGCAAATATGTCAGTTCCACGGTTGTGAAGAAGAGGAGACTGGCTGCCAATGCGAGGGAGAGGCGCAGGATGCAGAATCTTAATAAGGCCTTTGACAGACTCAGGACTTATCTTCCCTCTTTGGGAAATGATAGGCAGTTGTCCAAATATGAAACACTGCAAATGGCGCAGTCTTACATTACTGCACTTTATGATTTGCTCCAGTAATGCCTGATCATTCTGAAGAACTACGGGACCAGTGAATCCAGAACTCTGTGATACCAATGCGTGGATCAATATATTTTTGTAAGAAGCTTGTACATTTTTCTTTGTAGATATTTTAAGAAGTAGATGAGGCATTGATGGGTAAATGGTACCGAGAATAGATAACGTGATTCGTATATATTGATATTCGCAAATTATAGAATTATTGTAGTATTTTCATGAAGAAAATTGAATCATGCTCAAATCAAAGTGCCAGTTGTGTGTGCCATTTACCTAGTTGTACATTTTGTATATGATCTAATTTTACCGAGAGTGGGACGTTTTGGTCTGTGACTGTGAGATATTTCTGAAAGAGTAGATTGTTAATTATTTTAGTGAAATGTCAATACTCAGATTATAGTTTTTAAAGATGTTTTGGCGAAATTTTTAAGAGTTGATGTCAACTGTCGGTAAAGAAAGGATGAATAATATTTCGGATTTTATTTAGTATTGACATTTTGTAAAAAATATTCTTGCCTTTCTGTTTTTCTTCTCTTCAAAATATTGTCTAATCATCATTTTTGAAATTTTGTTATATTATGTATGTTTTCACAGAATTGCATTTATTGATTAAAAATGAATTTATCATATTTTCTATAAACAATTGTAATATTGCGATTTTAGAATATGCGATATTTGAAGTTGCCATAATTTTTAACAATATTTAGATCAGTTTGACACTATCCAATTTTTCTGCAATCAAATTTCGTCAAAGCTATATGTAAGGCAATTGTATCGACACTTTAATAACAAATAGATACAGAAAAAAATAATTCTGCGATTGTAGAATAAGACCTGAAATGTATTGTTTTCATCGACATGTAAACATGTAAACTGCGCCAGTACTTAATAGATATTTTGTCTGCTTTTTTTACTTAAAAATTGAGAAAGAATCAAAATGTCAAATTCAACCAGAAAAAGTATATCTTTATTATTTTCTCATTCGAGAATATTCGTGCAATTTCGGCAATGAAATTATGTTTTAAGAAAGATTACAATTCTTCTTAAAATTAAATTGGACTTTTTAAGAGTTTATGAAAGAGCAGATTTTAGAAAATCAGAAGATGCCTAGAAAGATTTTGTGACTGATGTTTTTCTAGTTTTTCTTAAAAACACTTTTGGATTAAATGAATTTTTAATTGATCCTCTTTGTAGCATCTTTTGATTTTGAAAACAGGAGACGATCCTGCACAGATCTCTGTATATATTTTTCCAAGGAAAAGGATCTCTGTATATTTTTATATTAAACTGTATAGTTTGAATATTTATGTCGGCGATATGACAGCCCATACGAGACTGAAATGCATATTTTGTAAAGAACTGTTAATAAATTTTCTACTTTAATTCGAATTGAAATTTTTTTATTGAAATGTGTTTCCCTATCCCCCAGCGTATATTAAAAAATTTTCTTCTTATTTTTGTTGTTTTGATCTTCTTGTTTGTGGCAGTTTTCGTTCGCAGGTGTAATTTTCATTGGGCGTGGAAATTTCAACTGCAGTTCAGAAGTTCATAATAAGCCTAAGCGGGATAGATGTTCGATGGAAGAACAGCGTCATCGGTGGTCTCGATGTCATTCGAAACCAGCGACCCGTCGGTGCCCAATTTCATCGCAATTTGAGAACATATCGCCTTCCGCCATCCCAAGTCTTCAACGTTTATTAAAAGTTAGTCAATATCCGGGCCCACTAATAATAATCGATATTTTTCATTTTACAAATTCGCAACAAAATCCATAGTTTCCAATATAGACATTTATAATTATTGCATTCAAATGATGGACTCAAAGTAATACAAGTCATGCAATTTGTCTTTTCAATTGCCGTCAATAATAATAATAATAATGATAACAATAAAGAATCAAATTAATCATTAAATTGGTCACATCGGAAGATTATTATTCAAAATCAGAATTGCATTTGGCGCAAAATATACTACTAAAAATAAATAAAAAGTTGGTAATTTTGTATACATCGAAATTTTTTAGAGTAATTTGATATATTGAGTTTCCTTTTTAATTTAACTATTAAATTATTTTATCATGCTTGATTTTCTCCCGTGTGGTAATAATTCATGGCGATATGCAGTTCCAGCCTAGACCGCCACGAGTCTATACTGGCGCAAATGTAACGCTCCAATCGATTAGCCGCTATCTACACCAGTGGTACTGGCACGTTCTAGTGAATCTAGTAAAATATATTAGATCTAGATGCGACCTAGATTGCAACCTCAAAATTGAATTCTCATTTTACTCCATAAATACTAGAATTACATATTTTTTAAATCATTGGGGTCTATTCCTGCATTGAATCAAAATTTTAATCGGAGTGAAAAAATTGGTTAATTTCAATAGCTTTTATGTGAGATGTTTTTTTCGAATGCTGGGGTTAGAATAAAAAACACACCTTATACCAAAACTATTGGAATTAGGCAATGTTCTACTCCGAATAAAGGTTTAATTTAAAACAGGACTAAGCCCTGATGATCTAGAAAAGATGTAATTTTAGTATTTAGGACAATCTTTTTAATTTTTTCAGAATTTAAAAAGAGCAAAAAATTGGATTATTTCAAGAGAAAAGAGCATTTAAACGTACCTGTGGACATATTTTTGGCTAAGATTTTTTCTGTCCATATAAATTGTTAAATCGACTGACGACTCTAATCAATCTAATCACTAATGTCTGACTAGAAACTTAAAATCTCGTGGTTGCTAAACGAAACGTATTCACACTAAATGCAGGCATGGAGAACATCTGATTCTTGAAACCCGGTTCTGGTTATTGTTGCCAACTTTTTTTGTAGCAGTTTTGAAATTGTATTGCATGATGAAAGTTGAATGCTGTTCACAGTAAAAATAAATACTTAAACTTATATTCGACTTAATTTCAGATTTGACTTGAATTAAGGAAGTAACTGAATT
>JAWWLR010000092.1:60859748-60870100 GCA_035041075.1 Acraspis erinacei | reverse complement strand
GTACCGTCAGCAATAGAGAATGCGTTGTATAAATCTGAACACCTCAGCGTTAATGGGTTAAAACGCTAAAATAACAAATTTCAAATTACAATATTTTGGTGAAAAATAAAGATAGCCTAATAAATCCAAGTAGGTTTGAAAGGGGAAGATTAGTACTTTCAAATTCCATATTGGATTTGTGGTAGACATTTTTCTTGTACAGTTACATAATCTCAAAAACAGCTAAAAACGCGTTTTCTGCACTTTTAGGTTAGGAAATCTTGAAAACCTGACGTGCAGGAGCAATTTTGCGTTCGGATTCGGATTCAGCGCATCAAAATCTTTCGGAAATTGTTGGTCTGCTTTCTGGCTTTTAACTTTTGTCAAATTTTGTCGGCCTGTGTTATTAATTATATATATATATATATATATATATTTATAAATGAGCCAGAAATTTTGTTAAACATATCATAAATGGCCAATCATTCGCGGCGTTTAGTTGTAAAAAACAATACATCAATGAAGTTTTAGACCGATTAAAAAGTACTGCCAGAGATAGCAGTCAGGAAAAGACTTTTGGAGCAATAAATGATTTAATAATACACATAGAAAAGCTTTTTGCTCCCTGCAAAACATTTTCTTGGTACCTAACGAAATTTTGAGTATTCGTATGAGCAGAGAAGAAAATGTTTGAGAGTGGAGGCGCGTATCGCTTAGAACTTAGATTCCGCTCGGAAAGTCGCACTTGAATACGACTCAAGACAACATTTGAATCCTCAATATCTTACAAACTATTACAGAGAATCAAAGTATCTTCAACCCAGTTATTTAGATTCATGTGATCATAATCCCCGTCCTTACGTTCGTTTCTCAGCGACTTTACACCCCTATCAAGCTTATGATAAAAAACCAAACAGTATTTCAGGCACGCAACAATTCTTAAATTTTCCTTATAGTACACACAAACGAGCATCCGTACACATTTACCCCTACCCTTATTTTCCAACTGCTCTCTTTCTAACTACAGGTTATGCTGATTTATATTATTTACAGAATGAAATCATTAACCAAACGCCTTTTTAACAAATACAGATCATTAAAACTTATACTCCGTTTGTCGAAGAGACGCCACTACGAACACGGAGCATAAGCATAAGCATCGTACGAGAGTACAAGTCATGATGAGACACGAACAAATTTCCATCCAAAATTTAATTTAGAATCCTCAGCCGTAGAATTCTTAACCACGTGATTTTATTAAAAATAAGGGATCATTTTTACTCGACACGGGATCGATATTAATGTAATAAAGCTAGACTCTTTAAACGAAGAATTACACCAAATGTAACTGAGGAGCCCTTTTCAGTACTAGGGATGCATGGTCTTGTGTGAAACATCGTAGCCTTTCACATTTAAGGATTTTGGAAGGAAGAAGAGCTTCCATCGAAGTCGATACTAATGTCTGCAGAACAGGATTGTAAGCATTTCTTCGTGCTAACTCGTTCACGCTCTCCTGAAAGACGGTATGTTGTTTGTCTTACGAGAAAGCAAGACAGAACACAATTTGGAAAATCTATTCAGCCAGCCTTCATGATGTTTCAGCGCATGGAACTTGACCTCACGAGCAAGGCTTTCTTCTTGATGGCCTATGAGGATTTTCTTGAGGGACATGGTGGTACTTGGTGCCTGGCGCTGCATTTTCATTTCGCCGTAACTCTTCTCGCCCTTGCACCTTTCACATCACGTGTAATTACGTTAATCAAGCGCTACTACTTAATTGAGAGTGGCCTTCAATGGATCTTAGAAGAATAGACATACAGACATACAGACAGACAAGTTGTAAAAACCTGTCTTTCGAATTCAGGTTATGGTGTTCTTTGAAGGTCTTTGAAAAAGTAATGTTTTTCTTCTCTTGAGTTTTTTCATAGCGTGCGTTCTTTGGCTCAATACACTAATTGTCGCTTTTTAAAGGGGATTTTGAAGATGCTATAACTCTGCTAATTTTTATTTGATCGAAAAAAGTCATTGGGATAAATTCTTCATATTTTCTCGTCTTATAAAGATCTGTTGATGTAATTTTCATATTTAATGAAAAATTGGTCTCAACAATTTTCAAAATACTTCAACGTTTTGAGTTTTTATCCGAAATAGCTCGTTAATGAACTTGATTCTTCTTTTTGGTCCCTGAAACTGTGTGCAAAATTGCAACTCATTCTGACTAGTCTTTCAAAAGTTATGCGATGTACAGACGACGACAACGACGACAGACAGACACCGACGTAAAAACTGTTTTTTCTGACTCATGGGGCCTCAAAACGTCGACATTTTATGGAATCCGCGAAAGTCATTTTTCACACAAAACCAATACCTTCTCATTATGATGAGAATGTAATAAAAATAGGGAATTTCTTTTTTCGGATTTAGAATGAAATGGGGGAGATCGTTGCCCTCTAAAAAAAGCGTTTTTGAGCCACACTAATGTATATAGAACGTATATATGTAGAATTATTCCTTCTTACATTACCAATATTGTAAATAATTTGATAAGGTTCTTAAACTAATTTTTAATGGAAATAATCATGTTTTTTCCTTGCTTCACATTTTTTATACTAAGTAAGTTTTTTATAATTTACTTATTGTATATTATATCTGAACTGTAGAAATATTGTATATCTGAACCCGCAACTGCGGATTCAGATTCGAGAATCATTTTTTTTTAATCATCCGAACGTATATCTATATGACCGCAGAAAATTAAGAGGAATTACATCAAAATTTGAAAACAATTCCAGAGTAATCGACGCACATTTTTCCAAATTTGTTATATACAGTGTTTCACTAAAAGCAGACCCTGTAATTTTTATTACAATTTATTTATCATTTTGTAAGAAATTATTATATGCAAAGTATATATTTATTTATTGTTATTAAGTCTTAAATTTCCTTGTATTTTAACTTAGGAGTACAAAACACCTGTCGTATCAAAGAAGCTCGTAAATTCCTAGATGCCATCTTCACCAAAAAGATTAGAATTTCCTCTTATCAAGGATCTCGGCATGAAATCGAAGATCGACCCTCTTCTACAATATATCAATTAATTCAGAATCACTTAAATTTCCAGTTGAAAAATTTCCTTTCTGCTTATATTTTTTTCGAAGTTTAAATTTTTTGGTCATTTTCTTACCGGCTTGCTCGTAGTTCGGGAAAAATCTGGAAATCGGGGAAAAGTCAGGGACAGTTAGGGAAAAGTCAAGGAATTTCTATAAGAAGCATTTGAATAACAGTCAGGAAAAAATTAAGGAATATTGAAATTGAAGTTTTGCGGCCACCCTCATATATTATTCTTATTAGTAATTTATATTCTTTGTATTGCTATTTCTTCTTTTTTGTATTAGCTTCCTTCTGACAATATTTTTTGATAAAAATTCATATTGTGGTGTTTAAGATTCAACTGAATTCTTTCTTGATTGAAAATTCTACTATTTGTGGAAAGCTCGTCTATTTGGTATTAAAATTGATGTTTTTAGTTACAATTTCATCTTTTTTGGATAAAAATTCAACTGTTTGGAAAAAATAATCTTCTCTGGTTGAGGATACAACTATTTGGCTGAAGTTTGAAATGATGATTTGTTTGCAAATTCCTATATTTTGTTGAAAATTCGCATTTTTCGTAGAAAATTAATCTTTTTGGTTGAAATTCCGTGTTTTTAGTTATGAAATTCATCTCTTATGGCATATTTCAATCTTTTTTGCTTGAAATATCAACTATTATATTTTTTTGAGAATTCATTATGACAGGTTGAAAATTCTATGATTTGTTTTAAAAATTGAACTATTTTTGCGTAATATCAATTTATTTGTTAAAAATTACACCTCTGCGGTTGAAAATTGAACTGGGTTCTGAAGAATTATACTTTTCAGATTTAAATTTCCTTTATTTCTTTATAAAAATTTCATGTATTTAGTTAAAAATTCAACAATATGGTTAAACGTTCAAATATTTGGTTGAAAACCTAATTCTTTAAACATAAAAGCGCATCTATTTTGGTCGAAAATTCTATTGCTTTGTTAAAAATTCGTTCTTTTGGATTTTGAAAAATAATTTTTTATGATCGAAAAGTCATATTTTTGGGTTGAAAAAAATAATTTTAAATTTTTTTATTTTTTAGCTAAAATTGCATTGTTTTATCCCATTTATAAAAAATTATTTGGTTAAAAATGTTATACAATACTAAAATGCTTGTCTTTGAATATTAATGTTCCGGGAAAATGAAAAATTGATGAGAATGTATTTAAATTTCATTTGTAAAGCAATTGAAGAATTGACAGATGCCTGCGGTTTTACCTAATTAGGGCAAAAAATATGTAAAGTTCCGGGGGGAAAATGTGGCGTGAAGATGTGAAAGCAAAAAGTGAAGCTACGCCAGTCGTAAATATTGAAACTGTCCCATAATAATACGATCAGCAGTTTCAGCCCTCGTCCAACACCTTTGAAAAAAAAGGACTCGAATACAATAAATGCTAATCTCGCTTGTGCCCCGTGCTTATTTTATGGATTGTTTAGAGCAAATTACGTTCCAAGTTAATTTACGTCCAGGACGCGACGTAAATCTCAAGAAGCGTAATAACCCCATACATATGGTGATTATCCAGGACGTCACGCCGCACCACGCCGCGCCGCATGCCTTTAAACTTTGCCTCTGTTCGACTTTCCATCAGCCGAATTTCAAACCAACATTTTTTTCTACTATTTTCATAACTAGTCACATATATATACCTATATTTCTCAACTGGTATAGTTTCCAAGTCTATGAAAGTGTACAAATTTAAGTATTCCTCATTTACGTGTTGTTTAACATCGAGTACTTTTTTGAATTGGGATTTATTCAGTTATTTCAAGTTTTCAATTTAAATTTATTTTATTTCAAATGTTCACTTAAGCAATTGTGGACATTTAAGGTTCAATTTAATTATTTAATATTCATTTTTCAACTATAAAATATAATTATTTTCAAACGATACAATTATGAAAGATTTAAAAATTAAACCAAGCCATTTTCAATGTTTCGTTATAGAATAATTCTATTTTTAATGCTCGAAAGTTTGAAGCAGAAAGCTGGTCAATGAGATTAGACATATTTAAATTAACAGTTTTGGAAAGTTTGAAAAGTTTTGAAAGGGGAAAGCCGTTTGAGGCTTCTTCTTGATTTGAAGTATTTTAAGTCGTAAAAAATGAAACTCACATTGATCGATAAAGGAAATTGTAAAACCTATGTACGTAAAACGTGAAATATACCTATTTATTTCAAAAGTATTAGTTTAGAATAAATAATTTTATGTTGATGTACAATTTAAAAGATTTAAAATTGATGCCAAAACATTCCAAATATCATTCGTTGAACATGAATTAATTTGAAACTTACATGTTTCTTAACTTTAATTAATGAAACGAACTATGTGTTGAAAAAAATCACAGGAAAAAAACATTCCCTGCGAACCAACTTCGTGTGTAAAATCATTAAAAAATGTCAAAAATTTTTCTTATCAACAAAGAACTATATTTTTCAACTAACAAGTTACTATAAATATTTGAAATAGGCAATTTCTAGGAAATTTGTATTCTTACAGAATTAGTTGTTTTAATTATTCAAGAATCATTATTTATACAAATTTTGTTAAAAGCAATAGGAAAAAAGTTCTTGAGAAATTATTTTTAACATTTCTCATACGACAGAGGGATGTTTTTCGAAAAATATTTGTATATATTTTAATATTATAAAGTATTTGATTTCTAAAAAATGAAGATATTTTTATAAGTTTCGCAACAAAATTGAATACTACCATAATACAATATTATGTTTTACTCAAATTTTGTCATTCCATATATAATTATTAATTAAAAACAAAACCCTAATTTGACCAGAAAATGCACCTCCGATTATATTAATTTCCATCTGAAGCAATTTGTATATGCTATAGGGTACAGGAAACCGCTTCCAATAAAATAAAATCTATTTAAAAAATTCTAACTAATATATTTACCATACAATCTTATGAAAACTTCTTAATTTCTTAGTAATTTAACAGAAAAATCGACTTTTCAAAACGAAACGTCCTATTATTTTCATTTTCATACTAAAATGTTCCTGGGATAACAGCAGCCACATTCAATAAAACAAATCTGTTTACAAAAATTTTAACCAATATTTACCATTTAATCTGATAAAAAATTCTTTATTTCTTAGTAATGAAATACGAAAATCGATTCTTTCAAAAGCGCGACTCCGATTATTTTAATTTTGATCTTTAAATCTTCATAGGCTAACTGAAAAGCGCACATTAAATACAAAAACCTATTTAAAAAAATGTGTACCCAAATTTACGATATAAGATTATGCAATTTTCTTAATTTCTTATAGTAATTTAATACAAAAACTGGGTTTTTTCAAAAAGCGCGACTCCGATTATTTTAATTTTAGTCTTTAAATCTCCCTAGGGTAACGGACAACCACATTAAATACAAAAACCTGTTAAAAAATGTTAACCAAAATTTACGATATATAATATTCTGAATATTTCTTCATTTCTTAGTAATTATATACAAAATTCGGTTTTTTCAAAAAGCTTCCCACTGATTCTTTTCATTTTCATCTTCAAATTTTCGTTGGATATATAAAGAATAAAAAAATCCCATTTACCTGGAATTTTCATTCCTACATAGTTCAGTCACACCGTGATTCTATAAAAAATACTACTAACAAAAAAAGTTGTACAAACTTGTCAAATTCTACAATAGTTGTAAATTTACAAACTGTAAAGTCATCAAGGTGTAAAATAAAAAATTTTAATCAATTGAAATTTTATCTATCTTTCTTTCAAGAACATAATTCGGAAGATTCTTAAAAGTATATTTGAAAGACTTTTTTGAATTGAATAAGGAATTATACATTCATAAAGTTTTTAATGTTATTATTAGTATAAAGAATAAAGAGTAGTAAAAGAATTTCAAAAAAGGGAATGAATTTAGATCATTGGGTATGAATATCCACAGCTCAAGTGTCGGTAGAAAAGCAAATAAAAATGTGTATTTAGTGCGTGTGTCTACCTTTTTCTGGTAAATACTAATCCTAACACCTTCTGTTGAAGGAGCTGCTAATTTGACATCATGAAAGATAAATAAAATGGATCCACAGAATGTACATAGTTACTTTACGACTTAGAAAAAGAATTCCTTCTATCCAGAAGAATGAGCCTTTATTTTTTCAAAAATATTTAACTTTTCCCTTAGGGGAATTGTCCAGCTTGAACGTAGAATTGGGCCGATTCTTGGAAAATGTTTCTATGTTCAATATTTAAAAAAGGAGTAAAAAAATTCAGATTGAACAAGTTTTTATTACATTTTATAACTATATAACATTTGTTTTATGTAACTTTTTTCGTTAGGTATCAACATTTCTTTAAGTTAGAAATAAACCAAAAATATGATCAGATTTGAAGGTTTGATTGTTGTAAAACCAAAAAGCAAAAATGATACTGACACATCCTAAAATTGAGTAGATTTATTCTTCTTGTTCACATTTACTTATCATAAGCGAAATATAATTTAATTTTTGCAGTATAAAAATGTATTAAGTTAGTCTAAATACACAAAAAATATACAATTGTCGCTGTTCTCCATATCCAAAAGTATAATTTTGGGAAATATTGTTATAAATAATAATATAAATATAATAATTACTTTTATTATTACTTTCAAAAGCTTCTTTCAAACAATGTTTTTCCATAATAGACGTTTTTAATTTAAAATATGTACAGGTAAATAAAAAGTAGTTAAAACTGTTTCTCCGAAATTTTTTTTGGCGGTCGGAGTTTATATTGGGATGATTTTCCGGCAATTTTGTTCATTTTACTAATTAATAAATCCCCAAATTTGGATAACTATATTAGTTCCACATGTTATATATGATTTCAAAGTAGAAATTACAAGATTTTAATTTAAATCAGTGTAAAATAAGATAAAGTGTTGTGATCTAGTAAATAAGTAAATATCAACTGAATAGTTCTTTAAAGAAAGTAAATATTGATATAATCTCCAAAGGACTGTTTAATTAGTTGAGTTTGAACTGAAAAAATGATTAGTTGCGACAAGAAGCTCGTTATTAGTAGAGGTGGTATTGGCTACAACAACTACGTCGATGGTAACAGTAACTAACCAGTTTTTTCGGCAACAAGTCGCTGCTAGTCCTCCTATGTAGGTTAATTTAGTGAGGATAGTAATTGTAGTTACAACAACAAAATTAGTTGCATTTACCACCAATTTATTCCCCAAGAAATTAAAGTAGTAAAGGTTACAAGTTTCGCGCCTTGGCGATATTGGCAGAACTGAAACCTGAACAGTGCTGCAAACATTCGCATCGAAATATCGCGTCATGTTTTCGATGATCGAAATTTTAACCTGAACCTTTCCGTGTAATGTGTAAATACGTGGAAAATATTGAAGAGCTCCATGTTGATAATATTCAATATTATCATATAGGTAATAGTGAAATATTCTATAAATACATCAGGGTGACAATTCTGCCGTGATTTGAAATAACGCCGTTAAACTGAAAATTGGATAACTGACCTGAAAGCAGTTAATGGATGGGCGGCTCAAGAGACTCATCCGAAATGCAGTTAACGGTGTTCTTCTAAATCACGGTAGAATTCAGATTTACAGCAGGATGAATAAAATTATATGAATGGTAAGATAATATAAGATTATATAATAGTAAGGATTACTACTTTATGTAGTAAGATCAACAAATTTATTTGTAAAATAACTAATGTAATACTAAGACTTACTAACTGAAGTAGTAACGTTTAGTATTTAAAGTAGTAAACACACCTACCTGAAAGAAGTTACTACCATCGGAAGTTGTAGTGAGAACAAATAAAGTAGTAAGGACAAATACTACCAATTTTTCGAATAAAAGTAGTAGCCCCAACCACTTTAATAGCAGCGGCATATATTACAAACTAAAATGGTTGGACCTTCTACTTTGTTAGTAGGTAATTTACTTTTTGTTTAAAATTCGTATCTTTGTATTGAAAAGTCAATTAAAATTTTCTTGGATGGAAATTGGTCTTTTTGGCTTAAAAATTCACATGTTATAGTAGAATTTTTATCTTTCTTGGATAAAAATGCAACTGCTTGGTTGAAAATTAAATTCGACTATTTAGTTATTGGTTGTAATTCGGATTTTGACGTTAAAAAGTGAACTGGAATTTTCTTTGTATGAAAATTTAGTTATTTCGTGAAGGTTTTTTCGTTTTGTTTAATTCATCTGCATTAGAACAAATTTCATATTTCTTGAATAAAAATGCAATTTTTCGGTTGAAAATTCAACTCTTTTTTTAAAGTTCGTCTTTTTGATTTCAACATTCACCTGACTTAGAAAAAATTCCATCTTTCTTGGATGAAAATGGAACTGCTCGGTTGAAAATTCAAAAATTAGGTTAAAAAGTCATACTTTTTGGTTGAAAATTCTACTGTTCTGTTGAAAATTGAACTATTTCTTTGACATTTTTCTAAATGAAAATTCATATGTTTTAAGAGAAATCTAATATTTTTGTATAAAAATGCAACTACATATTTAATAGAGAATTCAACAATTTTATAAAGAAGTCATCCTTTTTGGTTAAAAATTATATGAGAAAAAATAAAAATGTAGTACAAAAAGTTTTGCCACCAATGTTTTATTTTATTTTAAAAAACGTTGCAATTAAAATAAATTTTTACAATTTATTTTTTCATTGATGTATATGTAATTAAATTTTTAATTTTGTAAATTACATTAATTTTTAATTTTGTTGTTATTTTTGAAACAATATGCTAGTCTGAAAAGATTTATACTTAAATAAATTTTCGCAGAAATAAGAAAACCAATTGTCAAGAAACATTGCATTTAAAGAATTATTAATTAAAACAAAATTTCCCCCTGATTTCTCGTATACAAATTTTTCTTTCAAAAAGATTGGTGTTTTTCGACAATATTTCACAGAAAAAACTGAGGTTTCCATTGGATCCCGTTTTTGGTTCCAAATGAGCTGCAACAAAAATGAACCCCACTTGCTGAAATGGAACCCAAAAAATACATGAGCTCTAAATGATACCACACTTGAGGTTCGAAAGGATCTCAATTCTGATTGTGCCTATTTCCAAAGAACCTAATTTTTGTTTTGCACACTTGGACATTATGCTTAATTAATAACACAATATTTACCTTAAAACGTACATCGATGGGTTCTACAAAGAATAGGCTATCTCTTCGTTACCGTTAAGAATTAGGATAACTTCTTTTAGCTAAGTTTTCAGGAGATATAAATAACCC
>JAWWLR010000092.1:60773798-60784324 GCA_035041075.1 Acraspis erinacei | reverse complement strand
TTTCCATCCCACCCCCACCCTCCCGCAGCGCCCCAAATATGACCCAAAAATAAAAAAACTCCAATTTTACGTATTATTGTTACTTTTGAACAATTTCCGGCATCTTTTTTATACAAATAAAACTACTAATGGAGAATTTAAATATTCATCGTGACGTTTTAAACAATTATTTATTCCACAAAAATGTAAAAATCGTATTTTCTTATTAAAATGCAATATTCTGTCATTTTTTGCAGTAGTACATTTTATAAAAAATGTAATTATTTAAACAATTAATTATTGTTTATTTTCAAAATTTCTAAAAATTAAGCCAGATATACCAACTTTATTTTCAAAATAGTATCCTATGCTACGTTTTTTTAAATAATTACATAATTTTTATACATTTCTTTTAATGTTTAATAAATTTCTTTTTGTTTAGACAATCTTGATTTGCTCAAACAATTGTTTTTGATAATTAAAAAAATAAAATAAAAGACATACAATTAATTACGATTTTTAAAAATATTCTTAGAAAAGTAATTATTGAATCAAATGATATTTTTTTAAACAATTAAAAAGTGGTAAATTTATTTTTTCTATAAGCTATACAGTTAGAAACAAAATTGTATGTGTTCTATTTTATTTCATTTTTTAAGTTATCGAAAGAAAATTAGTTGGGCAAATCAATATTGTTTAAGCAAATAGAAATTTGTTAAACATTAAAAGGAATGTATCAAAATTATGCAATTATTCCACGAAACATAGCAAAGGATACTAACTTAAAAAGAAAATACGATTATTTGTTTACATTTTTTGGGAATAAATAATTGTTTAAATAATTTAAGTTTTTTTTAAACAATTGAAAATCGTTTAGAAAGTCATGGTAAATATTTAAATTGTCCATTTGTAATTATTTGTATGAAAAACGCGAGGGAAATTGCTAAAAAGTAACAATAACACGTAATAATGTAGTTTTTTTTATTTTTGGATCTTACTTGCAGCACTGCGGGGAATTTGGCGGTGGGTTGAAAATGTAAGTTATTAGTATGGTTTTATTTCGTAGACACTCCTCTTAAATCCCTAAAAAACTTGGCACATTTCGATGAAATCCTGGAACGTGAGTTCAATTTTTCGAAAATTACGGATTTATTTCCTCCGGAAATGAAAACTGGGAAGGGGGGTGACTTTCCCTTTAGCACGAAAAGCGTTTTTTGGACCACCCTAGTGTACATATTTCACTGTTCCACTGTATTGCACCCCATTGATTCAGCGCACCGGAGAGCCTACAACATGCGCAAAGGGTCAACAATATTTATGCATCTAATATTGTAAGAAACATATGTTTCTTTCCCATTTTCCACTGCTGCGTTTTACAAATTCTAATCCTGAGTCCCAATCTTCACAAAAGGCGCATTATACAAAGTAACTGATTAATTCATAACAGATATCGCCGTTAAGTGCGCACACGCCCTACCCCCGCCCCCGGGTAAATGCACACTATCGGAAGCTGGCACCCTGTATTTTTTATTATCCAGGTCCCACTGAACATAAATCCGGAGAGAAACTGCGTTACACTATTTATGCATGCTCAGTGTTACCTACGTACTAGGGAAAGTATTTTAAAGAATATACTGTATTTTAAAAAATGGCAAAATTTAACTATTTATATAAAATGATGAATTATAAATCAAACAGTTTATAATAAACCATTTTACATTCAACTCTTTGAAATAGAAATTCTTGAATCGTTAAAATTTTAGAGTTCCAAATTTAAACTTTGACCATTAAAATATAAATGATAGTTATTTAAGAAATTTTTAAATGTTGTTTGCTAAAGCACTGCATTTTTATGTATAAATAATAATTGAACAGTTATTAATTTCAAACCACTTAAAAGAAAAATAATTTAACATCTAGTTTACAAAAGTGTTTAGCTTAAAGTAAATTCTTAATGTTTCTCACAGAAAATCACTTAAAATAATTTAATTTTAAACATTTACAAATTTATTGGCCCATTCTTCAATTACGAGTATCGAAAATGATAACGTGGATTTACATTTTTTAGCCAGAAATCTTAAAACTGTTCAATTTATAAAAATGTTGCAATTTAACGGCATTTATTTGTTAAATTATTTCATTTAATTGTTCAGTTGAAAATTGTTGGATGCTGCCATTTTATGCGTGTAAATTATTAATAATTTCATTTAAAAAATTCGGAATCAAAAATATATTAAACTTCAAATTTAAAAATATCAAATTCAAAAGAGTTCAGCTTGATTGCTTTAACTTGTGGTTTAGTTTTATTAATTTTAAATAAAAAATTTAGCCTTAAGAGTTCGAAGTTTTTAATTTCAATGTTCATGAAAATATTTAGCGAACCGAGAAATAACCGACAATTTTCTTCCTCGACTAAAATTGACACCTTGATTATAGAAACCTTCACGAGTGCACAAAATTTCTAAGGAATTTCAAATGAGTTCGTAAAGATTTCACAAATTTAAATGATTACTAAGAGGAATTTTGCAATATTTGAGGGATACAAATTATTTTAAAAGAAATTATAAGACTTTCTAAGGTTGCGAGGAATTTTTATAGATTTTAAGGGATTTAACCATATTAAAAAGTTTTCTAGAAATTTCAGAGGATTTTAACAGAATTCAAGGTTTTTGAATAGATTTTAGTCATTTTCAACGGATTGCTAAAATTTCGAGGGATTTCAAAACTTTCAGGGTCTTTTAAAGGATTTCAAGTAATTAAAAAAAATATCAAATATTTCAAGGGATTTTAAAGGACGTGAACTTCAAGGCATTTCAGAGGGTTTACAAATTTTTATTATTTTTTTAAGGGATTTCGAAAGATATTATAGATTTCAAGATGTTTTAAGGGATTTTTTCGATTTTTGTATGGTAACTAGGGATTTTCCTTACAAGGGTTACAAGGGTTTCCAAAGGATTTCTAGAAAATCGAAGGGAATAAATTAAATTAAATTATACTTCAATAGGCTTTTAGGGATTTCTACGGATTTCTACGGATTTCAGATACTTTAACGGATTCCATCAGGTTTAAGGTATATCAACGGATTTCAAACCCAACTAAAAGATTTCAAAGAATTTCTACAGATTTTAAGAAATATCAAAAGATTGTCGACTTTTTCAGGAATTTCAAAAGAATCTCATTAACATATTTCATGATAAAATATTTTATTTACTTTTTTTTACATTTTTATCATATTTTAAGGATGTCTTTAGAAATAAAAATGAATATTACTTTCATTTTTTAGGCATCTTTCTTTTTTTAGTTGCTCTCAACATGTCTTAAGTTAATTACTCTAAAATTCCCCCGCATATTGTGCTGAAAAAAATTGATTTTCAAGTTGTTTACAAAATTTTTATTCAAACAAATTCTTCACATATGCTAGATACGGAAAGAATCGTGCCATTTGATTCTGAGTAGAAAATTAGATACAATATATGTATTGGACAATTTTGTTATTTGTTTAATTGTTTATTCATAATACGTCCCAAATTAAGTATATAAAAAAATGGCGAAATACATAGACTTCATGTAATTTTTTATTTGATGATTTTAAACAGATTTAATAAAAAATACATTTTTTACCTTCTGAAAACTTTTTTAAATTGTATTTTTTTACTTTTGAGCTTTCTATTTATCTCGTGACATATTTTTGGTATTTAACTGATATATTTTATATTAATTAAAGTTTAAAAAAGCAATTCAAAGACACCATTTTTAATGGCACTCATGCATGTTTATGACAAAGGACGATATTTGGCGATTTTTTTCTCGAAAATTATTAGCTTTTTTGAAATTTAAAAATATTGTAGGTCTATAGAGCCCTATAAACTCTTAAATGCCTTTTCCAATTTTCTGTTTAAAGAATAATTCAAAAGTTAAGAACGTTTTTTTAATCTGCTGAATTTTTTTCCTTAGCCTTTACATGGTTCTGCCGAGGCACCATTCAAATATGCAAATTAGTATTAAGTTTCCTATCAACTTTTATGAAAATTTATAATAATAATAATTAACTTTCTTTATATAACAGGACTAAATATATTTACAAAATTCTTTGCAACTAATTTCATTCGTAATAAACTCCAAAAACACAACAATAAGCAATAAAGGTGTGAGTTTCAAGAACATATTTTGCATAATTATCTTTTTGATGATCCCAAAGGCAACTCATCGATGAAGCTAAACCCTGACTTCCTTTTTCTGTTATCGTTACAAAGACCACTATTTTATATCTGCAAAAAATTTCTATTAAATAATAGTCCATTATATATTACATAATAACAATATTTAAGTAAAGGTGTTGGGAGTTTTAATTGTGGAAGATTTTTGTGTTTCAACCAAATTTTTCTTTTTACCTTAGAACCACAAAAAACCCCTTTAATTAAAACAAAATAAAAATTAATAATTTGTTTATCATAAAAATTGATTATCAAAATTACGAACCTATCAAATGCTAAAATTTGCACTCGTTTACGAATTTCTGTTGCAACTTGTGCACATAATTTTGGACTTTCGTTAACGTCGTAGGAAGCATTTTCAAAAATATTATTCATCCAAGTCTCCAAAATTTTTTCCACTGGCTCCACTTTAAATGGATTTTGCGACTCCATTCGATAGGAGTTTTGGTATTTTGCTACCTGGAAATAATTAATTTTCACAAAATATTTGAAAAACGTCTTTAACAAAATTTCCTTGAGTAAAAACTCGAAATTTGATTTTGTTAGAAAGAATAATTGAAACCTGATCGTTCTCGACATTCGGCCTGTCAACGACTTCAAAATTCGACGGCATAATTCACCCCTCCACATTTATAAAAATTACTCTTTATTCTTTAAATTTACCTTTACTGGAGTTTAAATACAACTTAAACTAGTTCGTTACTGAAAAATCGATTACCATCCTTAGTGCCTTGGAAACCAAACAAATTAATTCGCCTAATCAATATCGTACCAAAAACTACGACTCTATGTCTAATTTTTTTTTAAATATCGTAAAAATGATTTCATGTAATATTTAAAAAAATGCTTGTTTATCATGAGAATATTATAATTTTCAACAATTTTTTTAGGTACAGAAACTGTATGCTAAATCACGAAGTTTATCTTTTTTTAATTATAAAAGAAAAGAAAAAGCAACGATTTATTTTGTTTATTTATTTTCTCACAGATTCACATTGCATCACATATTTGCATATATTTTTACATAACATCCGATAAAAGGGAAGAGTAACAGATCTCAAATATATAATAATCCATTTCCGGTGTACAAACTTTTACTCATTTTGTCTTCCCTACTTCCCCAAATACAGTAAATCGAACCCGTATATATAATAGTATAGTATCAACAGATACAATTATCCAAGATACAATAACAATAAAAGCACTTGTCTTGAAGTATTTCGTTTAAATCCTAAAACCCCAAATTGATATTTTTGTTATCTTACCCGTTTCCGACTCGATTCTGAATTATTACCAGACATCTATAATGTTCTCGCAGATGTGCTTCAGATTAACTTCAATTAAATTTTTCATCAACTTCCAAGTTTCTTTGGAAACTGGAAAATTTATTGTAAACGCATAAAGTATAAATGCATAGGATTTACTTAGAGAATAGTAACTGTCCACATGTGTAGAAGAATAAGAAATAAGTTGGCTCAGATTCTTATTTGTTGTCGATAAATAATTTGCATATTGTACCTGCGCATAGATAATTTTAAAAAGTACCTTCCATCCGGTGATTATCATTACTCGACTAACAGTCCTTGCGCACAATCATTAGAAGAAAACTTAGCTTTCATTTCATATTCTCTCTTTGTTTAAAAGATCCAATTTTTTGAATTTCAGAATCAGCACGAAATCCAACACATTTTCTGAAAGTTATTTTTTAGATTTTTAGCTACAAAGTTGAACTACCATTTTTTAACAATTCCGCAAACATTGCTTTTTCACTTATCTTATTTAGTCAGGTTGCTTCTAGTCCTGCGAGTTTGATTGATTAAACTTTTGAACAATTCGAAGAATCTCTACGTTTAGCGATTTCAGATTTAACCTCTAGAAAAGTTCATTCGGTTTAACTTTTTTTAAATTTAAACTGAATTTGCAGTATTACCCACACTCTCTTACTCACTTTTAAGAAGAAGTCCAAATGCATTTTTTCAACTATATCGATAACAGACTTCACAGACCAAAATACGTTAAACATGTAGGGGAAATAAAGAGCTATTTCACGAAAATGGGTGAATAAATTCTTTTAAAAACAATACTGTGAATAGTATATTAAATTATATTTGAAAAGCTTTAAATTCCTAACATTTCAAGAGAAAATATGGCATTTCCAACAAAAGACATTAATTTTCAACCAAATATTTTAATCTTCTACTAAAAAGATGAATTTTCAACCAAGAAGATTCATTTTCTCCCGAAAAAGTCAAATTTCCCACAAAATAAATGAAAATTCTAAGCGGAAATGTAATACTTGATGTTTCAACAAAAATATTTTTAATTTTAAATCAATAAAAGTTTCATTGAGCCAAAAAAAGAACGTATTTTCAACAAAATAATGTAATTTTTAATAAAGTAGTAAAACGTTCAACCAAAAGAATCCATTTTTAACAAAGTAGTTAAAGCTTCAATCATGTTGTTGAATTTTAACTAAAAGAGAGAAATTATTCAATAAATAATAGAATAGTTAAATTTACAACCAAAAGAATTAACTTTCAACAAAAAATGTAATAGTTGATGTTTCTAAAAAAAATTATTCGAAATAAGAAACCAAAGCAAACAGTTGCATTTTTAACCAAAACGTATGACATTTCCACAATATGAGTTGAATGTTCAACCAAGAAACACTTTTTAGTTAAGAAGGAAACAAAATTTCAAATAAAATCATGAGTTTTCTACAAAATAGTTGAATTTTCAAAACGAAAATATGAATTATCAGCTAATAGTTGACTCTTGTATTAAAATATTTGAATTTCCTACCCGAAAACACGAATTTTCAACAAAACATTTGGATTTTCAATCAAAAATTCTAATTTTCTAATGAAATTATTTAACTTCCATCAAAATAATTAAATTTGAAACCAAACAGTTGCTTTTTTAAGCAAAAATATCAATTTTATACCCCAAGAGATGAATTTTCAATAAAAGATTTGAATTTTCCACTAAGAAACATTTTATTTCAAGAAAGAAAAAAATGTCAACCTAATTGTAGAATTAAAAAAGAAAGCTTATTTTCGGATCAATAGTTGAATTTTCAAACCAAAAAGACGAATTTTCAACCAAAATGGATAACTTTTTAACAAAATTGTTGCATTTTCATAAAAATAATTAAATTTAAACCAAATAATGTTTTTTTCCAAAATAATGAATTTTCAACTAAACATAAAATATATTAAACTATTCAACCAAAAAGAATTAGCTCAATCAAAAATAGTGTGATTTCCTGGTTGGGTTCTATTAAATTAAATAGAAAATTTTTTTTTAAAATAGGAGAGAAATTCAAATAGGGGAAAGATTGTGGAGCATGCGATAAAGAAATGAAAAATTATAATTCATAGACTAGAGAATAATAGTATAGTTATTTTAAATACATAAATGTTAAATGTGAAAACGGTTAAACGTAAATATATTCGAACTGTTGAAACATTTAACCGATCAAGCGCGGAGCACTAGTTGTTTCTAGTGTAGATTCCTCTTACTGAAATTTACTGACGTCGGTAAATATTAGTAACGGAAATCTGTATATAGACGCAACCCTACAATTCCCTACAATTAATTTTTTTCAATTAGCATTTAAAATACTGTTGTATTTTGACAATTGATCAAAATTGCGAAACAATTCCAACTTTCTTTTGAAATTGAGAGAACTACTAAACCTGGAATTTCTTCCAATTAATAATCGGTTCTTATTTGCAATATCTTGTAAATTACAAAGTGCAATGAATATCGTTGATGATGGATAACAATTATAAACATTTTTATTCAATTATAATTAAGGACCGTTCAAAAACTATGTCACGCTATTTCGAACAATTTTGCTATGCGTCACGTGACGTTTAAGATACGAACAATAAAATGTATTTTTTAACCAAGTAATTGATATTTCAACCAAATAGTTGAAGCTTTCAACCCAAAAGATGAATTTAAAATAAAAAGATTATTAGTTGAATTTTAAGCTTAAGACGATTGATTTTCAATTAAAAATGGAATAGATCAATTTTCAGGTAAAAATAAATAATTTTAAAACAAAATAAATACTAATTTTCATCAAAATACTAAATTATTAAAATCTTAGACTAATCAAATCAATTTTTAACGAAGTAGTACAACTTTAAACCAAGTAGTTGAATTTTTAATCGAGAAGATTAATTTTCTACCGAAAAAGAATAATTTATACAAAAAGCGTTCAATCTTCAAACCAGATAGTAGAATGTTTAATCAAAAAAGAAGAATTCGGAAACAAAAATATAATAGTTGACATTTAAGTTAAAAAGAATGAACTTTCAACAAAAAATATTTGGATTTCATTTTGGGTTCTATGAATTCACTTCGAATTTAAGCGGAAAAACGATAAAAATGGAACATTTCTTAAAAACAGGAGAAAAGGAGGAATTCTGTACTTGTAAAATGAAATAACTAATTTTGATTTTTTCAAGCATTTCAAAAAATTGTTATTCACATTTATATGTCTTTAGCCCCTGGCAGTGAGACGTAATTTTTAAACGGCCCCTGATTAGAGGGTATCACTGGAGATACTTAAAATTAGAAAATCTCTTGTACTTTCGAAAAAACATATTGCAACGCAAAATAAACAGTTAGAACATACACTCATATAATCATTTATTTTTTACGACCTATATTCCTGGTCGCTAATTCCTTCGTGCTTGTACCACAGCATTACCATTTGAAACAGACAAACTTTTCTTCAAACAAAACCTGAATTCCGTGCATCCGACACGGACCTGAAATCTAAGTTTCGAGCACACAGACCAGTCTCGTGAGCTACTAGTCTTCCCTTCATGAAGACAATTCTCAAAGATGTCGTAAGAATTTTTTTAAAGATTCTACGACAGAAGTTCCACTTCTGCTTGAATGTTTTGTCGTGCCTGCTCTTCAAACTTTTCTCGAAATTCTTTCGTTGCAAAAATATTGGGAATCTGCACAAAATTCTGCAGGACCTGCGAAAAAGAATTTTTTAATTGGAAATCCATATTTCATTCAAGTTTTTTATTCTAATTCGAATCTAATTAATTTTTGGAGGCGGGTATTCAAACGTTAAGGTAGTTGTGCCAAAAATCAGATCGCTGAAAAAAATCGTTTTTATATAATTTTAAGAATCAAAATACACTCAAATCCCAATATAAGAACAGTTTCGGACATGGTCTACAGTGTTCTTGATCCTAAATCGAGGGAATCCAAACGTAAATAGGCAGGTCCACATGAATCATATCTGTTGGTTTCGTACGCAAGGCGCAATCTGATACAACTAACACGCTGAGAGTGTGGCCCTCATGCAAGAAGGCCAAGTACCAGTGTATTAAAATTATTATGATATACCTTGAGTCTGAGTGCAGTGTACATCGGTTCACTCAAAAAAGAATATTCCCCGCGAATTCGTTCCCTGTAATCTGCGTATTTCTCAGGTGCAGCTCCCAAAACCGCCATATCTAAATCTAATAGATAATGAGCATCCTCTCCTCCAAATGCACCTCCAATTTTATGAGCTTCGGTACTGTGCGTTGCTGCCGCCCTCAAAAGACCACAAGTCTCTTCTCGTAATTCTCCCTCCTAAAAACAATTTTTATTTTAGATAACAAAATTGCAATGAAAATAATAAACAGCGTAGGTGCCATGCACCTACAAAAAAGGGTTTGGTAACCTATAGACCTATATCAATTTTGGGTCCCATTTCAATTTCTGACCCTATATGAATTTTAGAACCTATGCCAAATTTGAGCCTTATATCTATTTTGGTTTCCATATCAATTTTGGGCCCTATGTCAATGTTGGTCCTATGCCGAATTTGAGCCCTATATGTATTTTGGGTCCTCTGACGATTTTGGAACCTATCTCAATTTTGAACCTTTGCCTATTTCTGGCCCTATGTCAATTTTGGCCCCTATCTAAATTTTAGGTTCTTTATCTATTTTGGGCCCTATATCAATTTTGGTCCCTATGTCAATTACGGGCCTTATGCCGAATTTGAGCCTTATGTCTATTTTGGGCCCAATGAGGATCTTTGACCCTATATTAATTTTGGGCCCTTTGTGTATTTTCGACCCTATATCTATTTTTAGCCCTTTTTATAACTAGGGGCCTGTATCAATTTTTACCCTGTGTCAATGTTGGGCCTCTTGTTAAGTTTAGATCCTTGTCTCTGTTGGGCCCTATGTCAATAATTAGCCCTGTGTCGAAATTGAGTCATATGTCGAATTTGCTTCCTATATGGAATTTGGCCCTATATTAATTTTGAACGCTATTTATTTTGAGCCCTATGACAAATTTGGGTCA
>JAWWLR010000092.1:60722280-60741856 GCA_035041075.1 Acraspis erinacei | reverse complement strand
GGCTAGAACCGCCGAGGCGCCTTTGCTGTGATGCAAATTTATCTGCATCATGGAGATTCCCGTCTCAGCCATTTGAACGGAATCCCCGGATGCTTCTGGGTTCCCTCTGGATCCCTTTTGGTTTACCCTGAAAGTAACTCTACCGGCCCCCAAATATGGTCGGTAGTCTAGAGCTATACATAAATAATATACTATTTCCTTTCTTTTTCCGTATACTCGCTCGATAAATGTCCCACTCTATTACATTTACAGCATTTTCTAGCTAATCTTTCGCTTCGACGTTGTGACGTTTCTTCTGCTTCAGCTCCTTCTGTTCGCTGTTCTCTGGACTTTTGTATCGTCACTTTGCCTTGTCCCTCTTGCTTGAAAAGTTTTTCCTCTTTTCTCTCCAATCCGTTAATTCCTTCCCCTGTCGATCTTCTCAAACTGCACCAGTTCCTGAACATTTCGTCCTTGCTCCCGAAGTCTCGGCTAAGCATAAAGTTGGTTATTTCGCAAGACCAGAGACCACTCGCCAATTCATTTCGAATTTCTGCCATAGAAAGGGTAGGTCCTTAGCACAAGCAAACTTTATCAAGGAAATGATCCTAGACACTTTCTGCATATCTCTATGTGCGCGCCATCATGGCCCGCTTTTCACTTGTGCTGCGTTGATATGTAAAGGTTGGCCTGAACTCCTGCACAAATAACGGAAAATCGACAATCATGGTCATCTTGGTCAGCAGTCACTTCAAAGCGCCATCTTTCAGGTGCGCTTTTCCCACACTCAGCGCCACTACATTTGTCCATCCATTTAATTGTCCTCACATTTTCGAGTTCTCGAATCCAAGCTGCCGCTTCCTCTGGCCCTGCATTCCCTTTAAAATCTCGAATCTAGACTCAAAAAGGTCACAGGTAAAACTTACTAGACGCCGCTAGATGAACTCTAGATGAACCCTAGATGAGGCGACCGCCATAAAATTTCCCTATTCGTGCGCTAGACAAGCTGAGCCTAGAAAGTATCTAGAAATCATCTAGATTTCCGGCAGGGAAGGCCCCCGTAAGCGAGGCCAGCGCCTGGGCCAACCGATCGTGTATCTGACTCAATCTTCTAGAATTTTTTAGAATCAACCCAAGCTCTCGATTAGTAACTTGACACTGAGTTTCCTTTATAATTTCTTGGCTTTTTCGTTTTTTTTTTTTCTCTTGGAGCTTGCAACTTAACTTGATCCAGTTAAAGTCTTTGCCGCTCCATTTCACTCCGCATTTCCGTTAGCTACCGTGCACATGCCTGTTTTTCCTGTAATCTCCTTTGCCTCTGTCTGTTGATCTCCGAATTTATGTTCAAATTTTTTTCGTCAGCAATGGCTCTCGTTTTAACATCAGTAGTCTCAACAAGTCCACGTTTGAAACGATCAAACTGTTCCTCAGTAATGTTTAACCATTATCGCGTCTTCTATGCACAACTTGCCTTTTTCACTCACGGGCACCAACACTCAGAGTGGTATCCCACCCATGATTGGTTACAAACAAATAAATTGTTTCTTAACTTAGAAAGAAATAAACTTTATTAACATAATGTAAATGACACACAGCAAATTTACCCTGATCAAACTCTCTTTAAATTATAATTCTTAGCCGACTGCCTTCCAAAATTCGATTCGATCTCGACCCCCCTATCCATCCGCAGCACACTGCTCAACCTACTCTCTCCTTTCCATCTTTCTTTTTCTGTCCGCCCCTCATGCATGCGCACTAAACTTATTATTTAAATCTTTTAAGATAAACATTTTCTTTAAGTCGAATTAAAACAGAAGAGATATGGAAGTTTATTAATAAACCTAATAGCACAAGACGTTCCGCGGGCACCTTCGGAATGTTTCAGGCTCGTTGCCGGGAGGTATAAAATTAATTTAGGAATTTATTTAGGTGGACATCGATTACAGTTTACAATAATATGGATATCATACTATAGTGCAGTATATGTGGTACTTGACCTCCAAAATGACATTCTTATCTCATACGGTTTACGAAACATATATAATGTTAAAAATAACAATAACAGTAAATCCCCTGCAGGTGGCAACGGTTCATTGCGGACATAAAAGAATTCAAGAAAAGGTTAGACTCAGGAAACAAAAATCCATTCACTTACCTCTCATATGTTAGAGTGAGTTTCGAATGAGAAATCAGCTTTTTTGATCGGTCTCGTAAAAATGTCGTCTCGGAACCATTCCGTAGCGATTATGAAATAGCATTAACCGATAGAGGAACAATAGTTCCGATAGAAAATTAATAATTTAGATAATTTTCTTAAAGGACCCCGCACTAAATGTATGGGAAAAATTACAAAGTTTCAGCTAAATCCACCGAAAGCCATTCTCCCATACATTTAGTGCGGGGTCCTTTATACATTATTTATTTATTTATTATTCGCAAGGCTGACACAGCCTAATTTGTTTTAAAATTTGAAATAATTCAATTCAATTCAATTGTAAAAATTCATATAATCCAGAAAATTTCATCGATTTCAGTCAAATTTTAGTGAATTTAGAGGCATTTAAGACAAGTGAGAAGAATTCGATGAAATTTATAAAAATTCAAGGTGAATGAAAAAAAAATCAGGAAAACTAAGGAAAATTCAAAAATTTGAAAAAATTCATTGAATTTAGTAAGCCCGAAAGGAGTTTAGTAAAATTCAAGGAAATGCTGGAAAATTTATTTAGATACATCGAGAACTTTTAAAATCCTATAAAGTTATTGAAATCTTATAAAATTCTTTGGATTCTTTTAAAATATCATAAAACCTTACATGCCCTGTAAAATCGTTCCATATCTTCCGAAATTCTAGGGAATTCTTTACAACCATATGAAATTTTTTTCAAATCCCTTAAAATCCTTGAAATTTTTCTACTATTTTTAAAATACCTTGTAATCTTTTAAAATACAGTAAAATATTAAAAATCTTTTGATATCCTATTAAATTACTAAAATCATTTGAAAATTCCTTGGAATCTTTGATGATAGCATAAAATATTTCAAATTCTTTGAAACCCTCTCAAAATATCGAAAATTCTTAGAAATTTCTAAAAATACTCTCAAATTTATCAAATCCTTTTAAATTCCTTCTAATTAATCAAATCTATTGGAAATATCTTAAAATATAATATCTTAAATATAATACGTTATCTTGGAATCGTTTTAACATATCCTAAAACCTTATAGGTTCTATAAAATAGTCTCATATATTTCAACATGCTATGAAATTCTTGAAAGCCCTATCACATTTTTTTATTCCTTAAAATCATTCAAATTTTTGGAAGGCCCTTGCAAATTTTTAATCTATGGAAGATGCCTTGCAATCTCTAAAAAAGCCCTAAAATATTTGAAATCCCTTGCAATATTTTGATATCCCTTGCAATTTTTTAAATCTCGCAAAATTCCTTGGAATCTTTGAAAATACATCAAAATATTTCAAATCTTTTGAAATCCCGCGAAACCTATTAAAGTTTTTGAAACTTCCTTGGATTTTTTAAAAATACCCTAAAATCATTTAAATCTTTTGAAATTCCTTGAATTATTAAAATATTTTGAAAATTGCTTGGAATCTTTAAAAGTGTCATCAAATCCTGGAAAATTGGTTAAAATGCTTTGAGAGTGTTTAAAATCGCATCAAATTATTTAAATCCTTCGGAATTTTATACAGTTCCTCGGAATATATTAAAATACCTTAAAACTTTATTGGTACTGTAAAATCATTTTATATGTTCCGAAATTCCAGGTAATTCTTTATAAACACATAACATTTTTCTTCAAACCCCTTAAAATTATTAAATTTCTTGGAAATTCCTTGGACATTTTTTAATCGCTTGAAAATTTCTAGGAAACATTTTAAATGCCTTAAAATATTTCAAATCCTTTGAAATCTTCTAAAATCCCTTGAAACCTTTTATAGCTTTAAAAAGCTCTTTAAGTTTTTTTAAATACTTTACAATGTTTTAAATCGTTTGAAATCTTGAAATACCTTGAAAAGTTTTAAAGCTCTTGAAAATGCCTTGGAGTCTTTTTAAATGCCCTCAGATATTTAAAATTCTTTTTAATTTTTTAAAGCTCATTAAATTTCCTTGGAATCTTTTAAAATATACTGAAATATTTCAAATCTTTTGAAATCTTTCGAAACCTATTAAAGTTTTTGAAAATTCAAGTCATCAAATCTTTGAAAACATCTCGAAAAATTTGAAAAAATTAAAAATTCTTTTAAATCTATTAAAATATTATAAATTATAAAAATCCTCCGGAATCTGATGAAGTCCCTTGGAATCTATTAAAATATCTTAAAACTGTATTGGTCTTGTAAAATCGTTCTTCAAATCCCTTAAAATAATTAAAATTATTGGAAATTCCTTAGAAATTTTTAATTATTTCCATATTTTTAAACACCTTAAAATATTTAATGTCTTTTAAACCCCTTGAAACGTTTTACAGCTTTTAAAAATTCCTTGAAATTTTTTAAAATACTCTAAAATATATTAAATCGTTTAAAATCTTGAAATACCTTGAAACTTTCTAAAGCTCTTGAAAATTCGTTGAAATCTTTAAAAATGCCCTCAAATATTTAAAATCCCTTGCCATTTTTTAAAGCTCGTTATAATTCCTTGGAATCTTTTAAAATACACTAAAATATTTCAAATCTTTTGAAATCCCTCAAACCTATTAAAGCTTTTTAAACTACTTTGGAATTTTTGTAAATACATTAAAATCGTTTAAATCCCTTGATATTCCTCAAATGAATGAAATCTATTGAAAATTCCTTGAAATCTTCTAAAATGTCATCAAATCTTTGGAAACACCTTCAAATATTTGAAATTCTTTGAAACCAATTAAAATATTATTAAATGTCGTGAAATTGCATGAAATCTGATATTACCTGAAATCCTGGAAAAATTATTAAAATACCTTGAGAGTTTTTAGAATCCCATAAAATTATTTAAATCCTTCGAAATCGTATAAGTCCCTTCTAATCTATTAAAATATCTTAAAATCTTGTTAGTCCTGTGTAATCGTTCTTTTTCTTTAAATCCTGTAAAATAATTAAATTTCTTGAAAATGTCTAGGAATATTCTTCAATGCCATACAATATTTCAAATCCTTTAAAATCCCTTAAAACCTTTTAAAGCTTTTTCAAATTCCTTGAAATATTTTAAAATGCTCTAAAATATTTCAAAACGTTCGAAATCACGAAATACCTTGAAACTTTTTAAAACTCTTGAAAATGCCTTAGAATCTTTTAAAATTCCCTCAAATATTTGAAATCCCTTGCACCCTTTTAAAATCCATTGCAATTTTTTAAAGCTCGTTAAAATTCCTTGGAACATTTTAAAATACACTAAAATATTTTTAATCTTTTAAACCCCCTGGAAATATTTTAAGGCCCTTGGAAATTCCTTGGAATTTTTTAAAGACCTTAAAAACTCCTAAATTTCATGAAATTCCTTCAATTATTGAAAGCGATTGAAAATTCTTTCGAGTTTTTAAAAATATCATCCAATCTTTGAAATTACATGATATTTCTGAAAATTGTGAATAAATTATTAAAATAACTTGAGAGTTTTTCGAATCTCTTAAAATTATTGAAATCTAATACTAAAATTTCCCTGGCATCTTCTAAAATACCGTAAAATATTTCAAAAATTTTTGGAAAATTAGAAAGATATATATAAAATTACAGACCTGAATTCAATAGTGGAAAAAAATATATTGAAAAAAATTATATTTTGGTATTTTTATAATATTATTGAATATTTGTAATAAATAATAATAAAATTTAATATTTAATATTAAATAAATAATATATATATATATAATATTTATTTAACTAATATAATAATATTGCATACTTTAATATTTAATAAAATAAAGTTATTAACCACAGGTTAATTTATTGAAAGAAAAGTTATGTGATGTTAAAAAAAAGTCACTAGAAGTCCTGATTATTCTTAAATACTCTAACTTTTGCCATTTTTTGTCAAAATCCCTAACTTTTTCCTGATTTCAAGGGTTTTCCTGTCTTGCGGCGACCCTGAGTTTGACATTATCAAATTAAATTTGATTGTAAAATTGAAATTCGTAGGTCGATAATAACGTGACACGCCACATAGAAAAAGAACTACACAGGAACGACTGGTCCATAATGATCCTGCACTACTTAGGCCTCGATCACATCGGTCACGTGGCCGGACCTTTTAGTCCATTAATACAGCCTAAACTTAAAGAAATGGATGAAATTATTGGTCAAATCCAATTCCGCATGAATTACTGGGTAAGAACTGAAAATAAAAAAACTGATAATAGTTTTCTAATCGATTTCCCCCTTTTCTTAAAGGACAATTTCGTGGACTTTTCAGAATGCGAATAACATTCCCTCATTATTCATAGTCTGTGGAGATCACGGAATGGCCGACTCTGGGGGTCACGGTGGTGCAACATTGGAAGAAACACTGGTGCCAATTGTCACTATTGGTGCATCTTGTCCTCAACAAAATAGCGAACCTCGCCATATCGCTCAAATAGATTTAGCTTCGACTATTTCTATAATTCTCGGTATTCCAATTCCTTCATCGAATTTAGGAACCGTTTCTTTAGACATTTTGTATAACTTGCCAGCAGAGAAAAAATTATTCGTCCTTTATTACAACTCGAAGCAACTAGTCAATAATTTTAAGGAACTCCCGAATTATAAGGAACAACGTAAGTTACAATATAAATAGGTTGGCCGCTGGACCGAGAAAGAACAATAAATTTATTTTTTTTAACGGGAATTTTACAAATTTTTAGAAGAAAAGTGTATCTAAACACTTGAAATATCACAAATTTCACTTAGACTATTAAATTTCACTTTTTTTGTCGTTGAATTTTAATACTTAAAAATTTTTTTTACCTAAAAAATTGTCCATCTTAGTTCTTCATTATTAAGGGTATATTTTCAATTGAAAGAATTTAATAATTCAGTTTCGAAGACATAAAAAATTTGAAAATAAAAGTGTTTGAAATTCAAAATAATTGTAGGTAAAAAACCGTTTTAAGTCGATCTTCTATAAATATAAATAAATACATTATTTTAAAAATTTCACGTTCGTTCGAGTACTAAAAATTGAACAGTAATTGATTTTACAAAAAGATTCTGCATCTGTTTAAAATTAAAGAATTTAACATTAAAAATTAAATTGTTTTCAATTTTTAATTAATATAAATCAATAGATATGTAATTAAATGCTTTTACAAAATTGGAAGCATTGAAAACATTTTAACTCAGAAAAATTACAATTTTTTAATATTTACGAATATTTAGCTATTTATCTAAAATAAACAACTATAAATAAAAAATCGAATTCAAATAATTTTAAACTCAATTGTTTCCGAAAACTTTGAATCGTTTAAATTTAACGGAGCTAAATTTAAAATTTACAATTTTCATTTTTCTATTTTTAACATTTATAATTTCTAAGCGAAATTTACGAAGTTGTATGTTTGGATAACAGTTTAACAATTATTAACTTAAAATAAATTCGAGTAAGTTTGAGAGATATTTAAAAGTTCTGAAAAGATAACAGAATAATTTAAATTTTAAAATGGTTTCAAAACATTTTTAGCAAAATGTAGATTTTGAAGACTTCAAACAACAAACTTAGAAGCTTTTTAAGCATTTTGAAAGGTTTCGAAAGTATAAAAAGAAATTTATTAAGATTCCTAGGAAAATTATAATTACAAATGATAGATTTCTGAAGATTTTTAAATAAAATTTGGAAGCTTCTTAGGGATATTGAAAGATACCGAGATAATAAACAAATATTTAAGATCCCTGGCAAAATAAAAAATAATTTTCAGAAAATATTTGAAAAGTTTCAAAACTAAAGCAAATTTTGATGTATCAATAACAATTAAACAATTATTATTTTAAAAAAATTCGGGTGAGTTAAATATATTCAGAAGTTTTTAAAATAATTAAACATATTTTAGACTTGAACATTTTTTTAAAATGTAATATAAAATAGATTTTTGAAGATTTCAAACAAAAAATGTAGAAGATTTTTTCAAGCATTTTGAAATGTTTCAAAAGGATAAAAAATTTTTTAAGATTCCTAGGAAAATTGAAAAAGGTTTCCAAAATTATTAAAAAATAAAGAATCTGAAAGATTTTTAAGCATTCTTTTTAATTTTCCTAGCATTTACAACAAATTTTAGGAAAAATTCGAATCAAGTTAAGAGTGGGAAAATTTTGAATTATTTTTTTATTTAAAATAATAATAATATAGTAATATATAATAATATAGTAATATATAATATAATAAATATAATTTTGAAGCTCTGAAAGAGTTTGAAAGATTTAAAAATAAGAGCAAAATTCCTTAGATTCCTGGGAGAATTTTAATTCATTCAATAATTAATTATTTATACAAAATTCAAGTAGGTTTAAGAGATATTTAAAAGTTTAAGAAAGATTATAAAATAATTTAACACTTTAAAAATTTTCAACGATTTTGAACAAAATGTAGATTTTTGAAAATAACGAGCGAAAAAATTTGGAAGCTTTTTAAGCACTTTGAAAGGATTTGAAAGAATTAAAAAATTTATTCTACTTCCTAAGAAAACTGAAAATGATTTTTTTTTTTTGAAAACTTAATTTCAAGAGAATATTTTAAAATATTTCAAAAGAATAAAGAAAATTGTAAAAAAAATAATCTGCAATATTTTAAAGTTTTTTTTTTAATTTTGCGGGATTTAAAAAAAAAGAAGAAAAATTCGAATCATATGAAGATATTCAAAAGTTTTTAACAAATTTGAAACACAATTTAAGCGTTGAAAATATTCCACAAAATTTAAAAGAAAATGTAGAATTTTTTTTATTAAATTTTGAAGCTTCTTAAAATTTTAAAAAGGTTCCAAGATAATAAAAAAAGTTTATTCTTACGATTCCTAGGAAAATTTTTAATTATTTTTTTGTTATTTTGAAAAAATATTTTGAAATATTTCACAACAAAATAAAATCTTGATGTATAAATAACAGTTTAACAATCGTTAATTTGTGATCAATTAAAATAAAAATAATTTAACTTCTAATTTAAAAAGTATTCAGTTTAGAAAATAAATTTGTAATTGGTCAATTTTTAATTTTTCTGACTTACAATTGCTGAAAATAATATAATTTTACAAATTTATCCATTTGTTGAATCATTCTTCAATTCAGAGCATTGAAAATGATACTTTGGATGTATATATTTTTCAAGTCTTTGAATCTTAGAATTTATAAAACTTTAAAATTTTACAGGTTAACGGTATTTAATTTAAAATTGTACCCTTGAAAACAAAACAAAAACTTCCACCTTATATGCGTGAATTATTAAACGTTTTAATCAAAAGATTTTAAGGCTCTAATTTTCAAAGTTTAAAATTAGTTTTAAATTTAGTTTTTAAATTAAAGGTTTAGTCTTTATAATTTAAAATGAAAAAATTAGCTTCAAGAGTTCGAACCTTTTATTCTAATGACCGTGAAAAATTTTTGTGAATCGGGAAATGACAAGGAATTTTTTTCCTCGATTAAAACGGCCACCCTGATAAAGAAACTATATGAAATAAAGTTTTTATATTAAATACAAAAATTCTCTTTCTATAGAAGCGTATAAAAACTATGAAGATGCAGTAAAACTTCACGTAGCCTGGTTAAATACCAGCGTGAAATCAAATGAAATGGTTGGGGATATTGTAAAAATGTATCTTAATGCCCTCGAAGGAATGAAGGAATTACTTACCATAAGTATGGTAAAATATGACATTCCTGCCATGACGATAGCGATTATTTTTTTATTTCAGGTAAACTTTTCTGCCTAGAAATATTAAATAATATTGAATATCATTTAATGTTTATTATATCTTTAATTTCTAACAGGTCTTATACATTATGGGAAATGGCCAAAATCGGAGAATTTCAACTTCGAAGAAGGTGGTTCTTACGGTTGTAGCAAAAGTCCTTTTATGGTTCTTACTGAACTATTTACTCGAGGCAGAAGGAAATACTATATTGTATTCCAGTGGAGCGAATAGCGCTTTTCTCACCACTCTAGTCGTCTTAATTTTTGTGTTCAATAGCTATTTATGCACCAAATTCAAGTTCAACATTCCAACCACTAGCCAAGTAATAATTTATTTATAGAGTCATTAAAACTACCTCATGTTATTTTTAAAAATTTCCACTAATACCCTTCTCCGTAAAATTAGTGAAACTTTCAAGAAAAAATAGCGAATATTTACTTAGCAAAAAAGATGAATTTGCAACGAAATAGTTGACCAAATGGTCAAATTCGCAAACAAAAAATAATAAACTTCAAGCAATAACGGTTGCATTTTCAGCCAAGAAAATATTTTAATTTTCAATAAAAATAGTTGAATTCAACCAAAACAGACAAATTTTCAACAAAATAGTTTAATCATCAACTAAAAGAGCATAGTGTCTAACCAAGCTGCACTTTTAACCAAAATAGATCAAATTTATACCAAAATAGATTAATTTTCAACCAAGAAAGATTTTTCATCCAAAAATGTCAACCAAATTGTTGAATTTTTAAACAAAAAGTTGAATTTCCTATCACCAAATTACAATTTTTAATTTAAAAAACAACGAATTTTTAAGCCAAGATGCCGTTTTTTCTGCAAAATAGTTGCATTTTCAACCAAGTAGTTGAATTTGTAACAAAAAAAACATAAATATCCCTTTCATATCAACGTTTTTTTCTTATATTTCATTTGGTAAACGTCTAAAATAAAGCATGAAAAAATAAAATACTCTCAAAATAAAGAGAATAAAGTGATTTTCCCGGAAATATGGGAATAAATTCTTTTAAATAATAGCAATGAATATGTACAACTATTTTGTTTTCAACAAAATAGTTAAGTTTTCAATCAAAAAAGATTAATTTTCTACCAAAAGAGTTGAATTTTCAACGAAAGAGTTAAGTTGTCAAGCAAAAAAGGCTAAAACAGTTGATTTTTAAATTCGGAAATATTTATTTTCAACCCAGAAAGATGATTTTTAAAACAAATAGTTTAATTTTCAACTTCCAAAGACGAATTTTCAATCAAATGGTAGAAATTTACTCCAAAAAATAATATATTTCAACCACAATTAGTTGCATTTTTAATTTAAAAAATCGAATCTTCAAGCCGAAAAGACTACTTTTTTAGAAGGCAGTTGAACTATCCATCGAAAAATGAAAAAAAAACTTTGAATCCAAAAAGAAAAATTTTCAAAGCAATTGAATTTTCGATAAAAAATATGCCTTTCTGATAAAATAGTTCAATTTTTAACAAATTAAATAAATTCTGAACAAAATAGTTAAATTCGTAACAAAAAAAATGTAATTATCAACGAAAAAGTTGAATTTACCACAAAATAGTTGAACTCTCGCGAAATAGTGACGAACTTCCGACAATACGGTTGAATTTTTAACCAAATGGTTGAATTTTCAATCAAATAGTCATTTGCAAGCAAATAGTTGAATTTTTCACCCAAAAATATGAATTAAGAACAAAACTGTTGGTATTTATAAGAAAAACCCTTAGTTTTCCTAATAAGTACCAACTTGTGGTTTCCAAAACGTTAAATTAAGAATATCTTACGTCCCGCTGTTCTTTTTATAACAAAAATTTTAATTTTCAAGCACATAGTTAAATAAAACTAAAAACTATTAATTTTTAACAAAAAATGAAATAATTAAATCTGCAGTTAAAAAAATTTTTAATTAAAAAATTGAATTTTCAACAAACAAAAATTACATTTTCAATGAAAGAAATGGATGTTAAACTAATCAAATATTTTTTTAATAAAGTTCTTCAACTTTCAAACAAGCAGTTAAATTTTAAAACAACAAGATTAATTTTCTGTAAAAAAGAAGCATTTACAACAAAATACATACATTTTTAACCAATTTGTTGAAGTTTTAACTAAAAATGATCAATTTTCAACCATAAACGAATAAATTTTAAAAAATTGGTCAAATCTTCATTTGTTTTAAACATTTTTGATTACCAGAGTCAAACATTCCCATTCATCGTTAGAAGAATAAGCGATATAATAATAACTAAAAACTTACAATTTAAGATTTTGAAACAATTTTTTTTATATTTTAGAAATTTATCTATTTTAAGCCTTTATAAAATTTGGAAAATGTGAGGATCGAAAATTCTCAATGAAAGTTTTTAACATTTTATGTTTTACAATTAAAATGGTTCAAAAATAGAACTAATTTTTATTTAGAAGCACTGATAGTTTATTTAATAATCAAGAAGTAAAACTTCAGAATGATGAATTTTTAAATTTCAATTAAAATTAAAGAGACGGTACATTTTGAAAATAAAGGAGAAATTTGGAAATTTATTAATTAATTTAAATGAGTTAAATATAAAATATTAAGCTGTAAATGTCTCTAGAAGAAAAATTTAATTTCACAATTTTTATTTTAAAATATTGACGAGTTTCAAATGAAGATTCGAATCCTTCAATTTGAAACGTTTTTAGTTTAAATTAGACTTTTGAACTGTCTAAATATCACAAAATTATCTTTTTGATTCTTCATTATTATGTATTTATTTATTTAAAACTCTGCGATTAACTTTAAATGATTTTGGTATGAAACAAATATTTTAAATTAATATTATTTAAAGGTCTAAGAATCAAATTGAAAACTTTGGAAACTGTAAATAAAATAGTTCATTTTCAATTACTTTGTTGAATTAAACTGACAACTGGCAATTTACAGCAAAGAATGAAATAATTAAATCTGCAGTTAAAAATGTACTTTTTAATAACAAAAATGTAAGAATCAAGAAAAAGGTAGCATTTTCAACGAAAGCGATGTGTCTTAAACTAATAAAATGATTTTTTTTATCCATGTAGTTCAACTTTCAACCAAACATTCAAATTTTCAATGAAGATTATTAATTTCCTATAAGAAAAAAGAATTTACAATGAAATACATACATTTTAACCAATTTTTGTTTAGATTTTCAGCTAAAAATGATCAATTTTCAAACAAGAATGAATGCATTTCAACAAAATTGTAAAATCTTCAAGCAAAAAAATGAATGTTCAACAAAGTAGATCAACTGTCAACCAAGTAGTTGAATTTTCAACCAAAAAAGATCAACTCAATGGCAACATTAGTAGTTGAATTTTCAACTAAAAGCGACCAATGTTCATCATGAAAAAAAAACAATTTTCAACCATATAGTTAAATCTAAAACCAAATAGTAGAGTTTTTAACCAAAAGATTTAGATGCTTTAATTGTAAAATAAGATCACTAGTTTTCATGTTTTCAAGTATTTCCAAAAATTTTAAGTGTGATTTAGTATTTAAATGGCCCTTTTAAAATTGTGTAAATAATAAGTTTATTTATTTTAAAGGTTTTCTAATTTTACAGTTAAGAAAATATGGAACAATTAATATACTCCTTCCCTTGGGAGGACTTTTACATGCACTAAGTCTAAGTAGCAGTAGTTTTGTAGAAGAAGAACATCAGACTTGGTACTATTTCTGGGTGACATATTTCGTTTTTGCATTTTACGATATCGTCTGGAGATGTGCCACTTATCGACTGAGGTGAATTTTCAAACTGCAATTATTTATATTTATGAATATTTTAATATTAATTTAATATTTTCTCTTCGCAAATAAATTTTGCTCTTTCTTTTAGTGAATACTGTCGAGTAGACGCAGGAATAAAAATATTTCTACTCTTATTAGCTCATAGGATTCTTAGAAACTTAAATAGTACTGGTGACAAATATGCTCATTTGCCAGATATTGCTGATTGGCTTCTAGATGAAAATCACAAAATCGGACTATCGCTATTCTTCATTCTAGGTAGTAGAATAATACAGTTTTTAACAAGAAAACCTTTATTTGATATTACACCAGTTATAAAAATTACATTTAATTTATGCTTATTCTCAGGGTTCGCATTATTGATTAAAATCGACTATGAGCTTGAAGAAGACCAATTTAGGAAGCCTTGTCTCCTTTTTAATATTTCTATGACAGCTTGTATATATCTTCGGCACATGGTCACTGGATCTTTACCCAGATTATATTATTATTATCGAGATTCTAAGTAAGAATCTATTTTTTATCAATTAAACAGGGTGTCTACTAACCGGAGAAAACCGAGATTTGATCGGGAATACAAAGTCGAGTCGGAAATCACATTTAAAGTATTTAGAAATGTGAATTTTGAAAGGTTTCAAGAAAATAAAACAATTTTGTAAATATTTCTGGAAAATTTTTAATTATTTTGATAAATTAATTTTAATAGAAGATTTCAAAATATTCCAAAAATTAAAAAAAAATCCCAAAGTTCCGGAAAAATAAAATTATACAATTAAATCATTTAAAATTTGAATATATTTCAACCACTTTAAAAGAAATTGTAAGTTTTTGAAGACTTTGAAAAAATTTTCGAAGCTTTCTAAACATTTTTAAGGTTTCAAGAAAAAAAAGCTCTTCAGATTCTTGGTAAAATTATAAATAATTTTCTATTCTCAAATTAATTTTCTTGTTTGAAAATTCAATTGTTTGGTCGAAAATTAATTTGCTTGATTGAGAATTCAACTATTTGATTGAAAATTCGTATTTTCTGGTCGAGTTGCAACTGTAATTTGTTAAAAATTCATTCTTTATCGATTCTATTTTTGGTTGACAATGGATCTTTTTACTTGAAAATTTATGTATTTTGATAAAATGTCTTATTTTTTGGCATAAAATTAATGTTCTTGTTTACATTTTTCTTGTAGAAAATTCAGTTACATTGTTAAAAATTATTTTGTTGTAAATTTAACTGTTTCGTTAAGAATTGAACTATTTTGTCAACAATTCCTATTTTTTCTAGATGAATTCAACTCTTTTTTATTTAAAATTCAAATATTTTTTAATCTAGATATCGACTATTATATTTTCTGTTGGGAATTCCTGTTTTTAGTTGAAAATTCAAATTGTTGTAATTTTCGTTTTTTTTTAAATAAATATTCATAATTTTTGTTGAGAATTCATGTCTGGTTGAAAATGTAACTATTTCTTCGAAAATTCTTCTTTTTTTTTGGTATAAAATTCAACTAAAATTCAAATTAAAATTGTAAAGATTTAAACATTTTTTTAATAAAATGCATATTTTTGAAGCTTTTGCATACAAAATTAAGGTATTGTTTTTAATTTGTTTGGTAATACCGATTGATTATTGATTAATTACTTAAGAGTTATTACAAAAATCGATTATAAATATTATTTATTTTAATACTAACTTATATTAAGGTTTTTATTTATATAAAGTTTATGAGTAAAAAATAACTGACAATTTGGTGGGCAAAAATGAGTAAACACCCTGTTAAGTTAAATTTCCCTAAATAAACGTTCGATTTAATTGCAGAGGGATCTTCGAAGTACAAGTCTTCTGGTTTTTAATATTAGTTTATCTCTCGCACTGCGCTTTAAGATTAATAAAAGCTGCTCAGAAAAGGATGGAGAATTCTCTATCACTATTTGTATTTTTATTTTTACATTTGTGGATTATGGTGTCTGCCCTTTTGCATCGTCCTTACAACGTGATTTTACTGCCAGTGCAATTATTATCTAGTTCGGTGATTCAAATGATCACCAAATTGTTGAGACTCAAAAAACTGAGAGTTGTTCTTCATATCTGGTTAGGCAACGTTTTTTACTTCTATCAGGTATTTTTCAAATTCTGATTATATTTTTCAATTAAAAATTTAAATTAAAATCTTTAGTTCATATTTTTAAAATATTTTTCAGGGAAATTCAAATAGTCTTTCGACTCTTGATGTGGCTGCAGGATACGTTGGATTGGAATCATATATTCCTTTAATCACGATGATTTTCATGATAATAAATACATATTCAGCACCTGTTCTGGCATATTTAAGTCTTTTATACAACGAAACACTCGAAAAGCCAAACTCGTAAGTACAACGAAAAAATAACATTTCTTATTTACAAAACAGACACCAATTTCTGGCCATTTCCCGATCTGTGAAAACTTTTTCGGATCAATCGAATAGAAAAAAAAAATAATTTTAAAAATGATTCAAATTATAAATATTTTGAATTTGGGGATTTAAAATTTGATTAGTTTCAAAATTAATCAATCATCAACTGTGAATCATTACAAAATTTATTTCAAGGTGAAAATCATGTAAATTAAATAATTGTTATTTTTGAAGCTTTCAGACTTACATAAAATAGATTTTTTTAAATTTAAAACATTATAATATCTTCGAATTCAAGCTTCTGATACTATTTTTTTTAATTATTTTAGAAATTTTACTTTTTTAACCCTTTATGAAGTGTGGAAAATATTAGAATAAAAAAATATAACTGAAAGTTTTTTTGATTTAAAATTGAAATTGTCAAAAATAAAACTAATTTTTAATTAAACACACTGATAGTATATTCAATAATGACGGAAAAAATTTCAGAATGCTGAATTTTCAAATTTCTATAATTTCCAATTTTTATTTCATAAAATCATATTCTGAAATTAAAATTAAAGGAAGGTTAAATTTTAAAAATAAGAGGGAAATTTCAAAATTTATTAGTAAATTTAATCGATTTAAGTATAAAATATTGCACTGAAAAAGACTCTAGAAAAAATGTAATTTCATCATTTTTATTTTAAAATATTGACTAGATTCAAATGAAGATTGGAATCCTTTAATTTTTAACGTTTTTTTTAATTTAACTTTTGAACTGTGAAAATGTCAGTGAATTATTTTTCTGGTTATTCATTATTATTATTTATTTATTTAATGTCCTACTATTTAAATTTCTATAAAATATAACTAATTTTTATTTAAAAGTACTGATAGTCTATTTAATAATAAAGGAATACAGTTTCAGAATGCTGAATTTTAGGATTGGTATAATTTTAACTTTTTCATTTCGTAAATTTATATTTTGCAATTAAAATTAAAGAGAGGTTACATTTTGAAAATGTAAGGCCAAATTTTGTATACAAATTATTAATAAAAGGTCAGAGTTTATTTGTACAATAAAGTAGAAGAGTAAGTCTCTCACTTTGAAAATAAAATGTTAATATATTTGAATTACTGGTCACTTTTACTCACGTCGTTCTAAATTTAATAAACATAATATTATTATTTACGGAAATAAAATTCAAAGTCCGTGTTTTGATAACATTCTCTATTTTTGTTTACCAAATAGTCAAATTTTCAACCAAAAAAGAAATATTTCAATTTTCGACCAAAATCATATGTTTTCAAAAAAGAAGATTGTTTCTACTAGAAAGACAAATTTTCAACAAAAGAAAAGAATTTTCAACAAAAAAGAAAAACTTTTCAACCAAAAATGGAATAATTAAATTTTCTGTTAATGAAATTAATTTTTTTTTAAACTTTTTAACTAAGTGGTATAAATTTGAACCAAAAAAGTTGAATTTGCAACGAAAAATTGAATAGTTGATATTCCACCGAATAAATATTTTAATATTAAATTAAAAATAGTTTATTTTAAACAAAAAAGACGAAAAATTGATTCATTGATATTCCAGGAAAGAGATTTGAATAATAAGTAAGAAACAGTTGAATTTAAACAAAAGAGACAAATTTTAAATGATACACTTAATTTTTAAGTTCGAAAACATTTCAACAAAAAATAATGAACTTTGAACCAAAATGATGAATTTTCAAGCAAGAAGATTATTTTTCTATCAAAAAGACGAGTTTTCAACTAAAAAATTATTTATTACAAAAAAAGACATTTTTAACAAAATAGTTAATTTTTTTTAACAAAGAAATGAATTTTTACCAAAATAAATAAATTTGCAAACAAGAAGAATAATTCGCTCAAAGTCAAGTTTCAAGATAAGAAAAAAGGCATTTTTTTAATTATTTCGTTTTTTAACTGATAAAGGATTTTTTTATCGAAAATATTCATTGTTAAGCATTAAGATTAAATTTTAACCAAAAGAACTTTCAATAAAATATATGAATTTTCATCCAAATGTTTCAGTTTTAAACCAAAAGACGCAAATTTTAATAAAAATGGACAAGTTAAATTTTCCGTTAATCATGTTTTAAGGAAAAAACTGATTTTCATCAAATTAGTTTATATTAAACCAAAGAGATGAATCTTAACAAACAAAATAAAACGTAATATTTGATATTGCAAACAAAACATATTTTAATTAAAAACCGTTGAATTCAACTGAAAAAGAACGAATATTTGGTTAAAAATTCATTATTTTTCAGTTGAATTCAACGAATTTTTAAGCAAATAGAAGAAACTTCAACCGTGACATTTTAATAAAAATGTTTCATATATTAAATTTGAATTTTCTCAGAACTCGAACCCGAACAGATGGATGGTAAACTCCCCCATTTTGACAAGTATTAATAGATTTAAATTATATAAATACAAAATTTTGAGCTTTAAATCGTTTTAGTGTAAAAAAACATTTTAGTTTAAAAATATTGACCAGTTTTAAATAAATTGGTATCCTTCAATTCTAAAATTTTTTTATTTAAATTTTTAACGTTCTGAATGACGCTGAGTTATCTTTTTGATTATTCATTATTATATTTTTTTAGGTCTACCATTGTAATTGTTCATTAAAATCTTCAATTTAGTATAATTTCAACGTCTTCATTTCGTAAATTCATACTTTGCATTTAAAATTAAAGAAATGTGACATTTTGGAAATTTAAATTAAAATGTTCATTAACTTTAAACTATTTAAACATCAATTATTCAACTTTAAATGGTTTGGTAAAAAAAAGGTTTTAAATTAATATTATTTAAAGATGTACGATTATTATTGAAAACTTCGGAAACTATGCGTTCGGATTATTGATTATTTTTATGTATTTTCTGATTAGTGAAAATATTTTATTGTGTCGCCTATTTTTGGAAAAATGTGCTTTTTTGACGCGAATAGGTACTGTAATGACTAGTTTTAAATTAAAATTGTAGTAATATATTTGATTTTAGCTCCTGCCAAACAGTTTTGAGAATCAACAAAGAATACCTTATTTGGAGATTGCTGCCAATAACTGTCTATACTGTGATTGTTACATTGCAAAGATACCATCTCTTCGTTTGGACTGTATTTTCCCCAAAATTACTTTATGAAGCAGTACACTGTGCCGTGATGTATTTTATCGCATCATTAATGCAATTAATTTTCATAACGTACAATACCCAACATGTGATATACCATTAAGTCTCTAAAATCTTTTAATTGAGAGTCTAGTGTCTATCTTTTTAGAATTTTATACACTTTAGGAAACTGTTTAATTTAGAAAATAATACAATTGAAAGTATTATACATTTAAAAATATTATACACGTTAAAATATTGTATAGCTATTCTAAAACCAAATTCGGCGCTCTAAATTCTATTCAAATAAAAGTCTTTCCTACCAACTTTTGAAAACGTATTAAAAAAATTATTTTAATATAAAAACAAATGATACGTTATGTTGAATGCTTGCTGAGAATTGACTCGAACCTATAATTTGACAA
>JAWWLR010000092.1:60660663-60678896 GCA_035041075.1 Acraspis erinacei | reverse complement strand
TTAAACTTGCTAAATGTTTACATTTTTATGTTTTTTATATTTTCCCCATTGGATTTCATGTTGAAGTAGGGCCACGTACGAGCAGCGCCACTATATGGCGAAATTTCGCACATAGAAACTCTTAGCAATACGGTCCGGCCATCTTTTTTAGAGTCGGATAAGGCTGGTTTTGTTACAAACCAAAAAGATGAATTTTCAAATAAAATTATGAATTTTTAATTGGAAACACTTTAATGTTCAACCAAATACTTGAGTTTTCAACTAAAAAAGGTAAATTTTCGACCAAAAATGAAAAATTACGATTTTCTGCTCAAGAAATTAATTTTCAACCAAACTGATGATTATTTTTCAACTAAATTGACGAATCTTTGACAGAAATAGTTGAATTATTAACTAAAAACACACATTTTAAACCAAAAATATTAATTCATAGCAAAAAGACCAATTTTCAACTTACAAAGGAAAAATTTTCCACCAAAAATTAAATAGTTAAATTTTCAGTGAAAAAAAGTATTTTGTTAACCAAACTGATGTGTCACCACATCAGTTTAAATTTAGTTGATGTATCAACTAAAATGATTGAATATTCAATTGGAATAGTAAAATTTTCAGTTTAAAAACTACTAATTTTCAAAAAAATAGTTACATTTTTCAAAAAGGGGTGAACTTTTAAACTATAATAATTAAAAATTTTACCAAAAATATATTTTGGGATGAATTTTTAACTACAATTATGTAATTTTCAACTGGAATAGTTCAATTTTCAGTCAAATAAAATTAATTTTCAGAGTGAAAAAATACAAATTTTCAACAAAATATTTCATTTTTCAACCAGAGAGATGAATTTTCCATAAAAATTATGAATCTTCAGCCAAAAAATTAATTTTTAGCAAAATAGTTTCAAAATAGTAATTAAACTTTCATTCCACAAAATATGAATTCTGAACAAATTTAGAAGTTGATATTTCAACAGGATGACTTTTTAATCAAGAAGATTAATTTTCGACTAAAAAGAACGAATTTTCAACTAAAAACGTTCAATTTTTAACTAAAAATAAATGATTAAAGAATCATTGTTATTCAATTTTAGATTGCAATTAAAAAACAATTAAGCACGCTCTCCAAAAAATTCCCTGACATTTTCTGTTTTTTCCAGACATATACAAATTTCCCGACAATCTCATGTTTCAATTTTAAAAAGTAGCTGTATATAAAGTAAAGTTTTAAAGTAAAGTTTTTCAAATTTTCCGGTCAATTAAAAGTAACACATTCATATTTTCCGCAAAACGCAAACATTAATTTTAATTCATGACGTTAATTCTAAGCAACCTTAAACATAATACAACAAAACATTACAAAATTAATTAATTTTAAAAGAAGTACTTCAATTTTCAACTGAAAAATATCAATTTTTTACAAAAAATGGAATAGACAATAATGTAATTGTCAACCAAAATGATGAATATTTAACTGCAATACTTGAATTTTTACCGAAATAGTTTAATTTTCAATAAAAAAAGAAAAATTTTCATCCAAATTGTTGAATTTTAAACTAGAAAAAAATCAATTCTCAACTAAAAATGGAATAGTTAAATTTTCATTTAAACAAGTTAATTTCAACCAAACCATGTGAAAAATTACCTTTTCTAAGTGAAAATATATATCTTTACCGAGACTCCCTGTCATAAAATAAAAACGATAATTAATTTCTAAAATGTCCTCTTCCAAGTCAGATAAATAAGCAGTAAGCTAAGGAAACGTGATAAATCCATTTTTTGAAAAAAAATGAGAAAATTATTGTTTCTGTATGTTTGAGCCAATTCGATTATCAAACTTAAGTCAGCGAAAAAAATATCACAGTGCAACAAATTTGAAAAAGGTTTTTTTTTATGATGGAGAAAACATTCTTTCTCTCATAAAGTATAGATATATTTAAAAATGTACAAAATCAGACTCAAGTAACTTTACATTGTTTAAATCGCATGATAAGCTCTATTTTAAATAATAAAAAGCAATCGGTCATTTCTCGGGTTTTTACGATAAAACTGTTACATTTTCTAGGTTAAGTCAAGTGCATTGAATTATAGTTGCACATGAACAAATAATTGTATTAATATTAAGTATCTTAAAATATATTCTTAATTTCTAATTAGAATAAAAACTCTTTGGAAGCACGAGAACAACATTATCAAAATAATTAAAACTTGAAATTTTCTAAGATCAAAAGTAAATTCCCGGTAATTTCTCGGTCGATAAATCCAAATCTCGAATCGAAATTACTTACCCGTTGAATGAAACTGTCCAAGAAACCCTTTCAATCTCGGATCAAAACAATTTTTCAAATCCCACATTAGAGGCGTCGGACTTCTGTATGGTGTATACAAATGTTTGCTATCCGACGGCAATTCCAAATAAATATTGGACAATTTTCCATTCACGTATCTTGACAAAGGTCTGTATGCAAATGCACTGCAGTAAGAAGTCAAACTAGTTCGTTGATAAAAATCCTGGACTTTCTTCCTGCAGTTTATAATTATATTACGTATTTAACTTTGGTTTAAAGTAAAGGTAAAGAGGAAGAAAGAAAAAACCGTATTAAAATTATTATTTAAGAAACCTGTCTGAAGCAGATAGAGGACACAAATCGTGCCCATCCCAAAATTCTATGCAGGAATCAAGAATGATATCTGCAGTTCCTTGAGTTAATAATTGATATCCACCCCCATTTCTTTCTTTTACTACGACAGCCACCATGTGTGGAAAAGGAAATTTCAATTTTGTGCTGATGCTCAAAGACCGAGCAAATTTAATATCCCGTCGGACCATTTCCGGTTGCTGCGAAAACATACAAATTTAAATATGACTACAACTTTCTGTTTAGAAAAAAAGGGAAAGTACTTACAACGTGTCTAAAAGTTGACAACTGATGTTCCAATTGAAAAATCTCCTGCGCCTGGTCTTGGAAACCGATTTGCTTTGCCAATTCGCAGAGACACCTGATTAATAAGAATTAATTAGCCCTCGGGACACATAAAGTGGCTCAGGGTTAGAAAGCATAGCAAGCAGAATCCAATGATGAAGATAAAAAATGAGAAAATCCAATTTCTACAATACCAGACCTAATCACCAAATTATAAAGGCTCGTAGTCGATTTCTCAATGTAATTGATCAAAAAAAGCAATGACCATGAAGTATTTTTGTTAGAAATTTCAAAAGAGAAATGGGAAATCGGCCGCGAAGATGAAAAAAAAGTAGTTTATCGTTGGACTGACCACATCTGTCCGAGGCATCCTGAATCGTCGGCTAAATAGACTTGTCTCGAACTTTGCATTGTACTTTTTGCGTCATACCCACTTTTATCTTCAAAGCTGTGCTGCTGGTAGCTGATAAATTTCGATATTTCACATCACTGTTAGACGGACAATGCGATATTCATGCCAGATGTTTAACGATTAACGATTCTCTAGTATATCGCTAAGCAAAACTCAATCAAAACAATATCAATCATAACCAAAACAATCAAGCGGTAGCATTTTTACAAGAATTATAGAAAACGTAACATTTAATATGAAATAAATGTGAGCAACTGTACCGTCTGTTAGTCACGGGGACGAGGTTCTCGTTGTGAAGTGCCTCACAGGTCACGTGAGAACAGAATTTTGTATAATGTTCCTGGGTCTCCATATTGCAAGTATTTAGAAGAATAGCAAGGCCCAGAGGTTTTAGGGAATTTAAATACTGTCTCCAAGCGTGATCATCGAATTGCAAACGAAAGGGCAAAGCGTGGTCGTGGGTCAAATCCAGAACTTCTGACACCGTATGTGACGTATCTGCGAGCAAAAGTTCCTATATAAATTACTCGATCCGACCGAAGTAAACGACAAAAAAAATTGTCCTTTTCCTTAAAAAATGTTGGCTTTAAAACCAAATTTTTCTTATTTCAAAAAAGTTTTTTAATGTAAAAATAATAATAATTTTATGACAAACACCTTTCGCAACTTAGAAAATACATACCGTTCTGACCGAAAGAAGGTTTGTTTGTTTCATGCTTTTTTCCTGTATCGGCTTGGTGAGAATTCTCAGCGCTTTTGTCGAGACTCGCGTTACTGGAATTTAGGAAATATTAATTTGATTTTTAAAAAAACACCAAAATTACAGAAAGCATTCTTTAAAACGAGGGGTTGACCACAGAGATTTCCATGTGTGCAACAAATTTCAAGACTTCAAAATATTTCAACAGTATTGACAAGATTTCATTCATATTTTACAAAGATTTATAATATTTCACAAAACTTTCAAAGATTCCAAAATATTTCAAAGATTTTAAATAATTTAAAACAATTTTAAAGGATTTGATTTGAAAGCTTCTAAATGATTTCAGAAGTCTTCAAAAAAATTCGAAACATTTAAAGAATTTCACAAAATTTCACAACGGTTGCGAAGATTTCATAAAAACTTTAAAGGCTTCACAAAGATTTCACACATTCCAAAAGATTTTAAATATTCTAGATAATTTTAAAGAATTTCAAAAGATTACAAAATATTTCAAAAAGATTATACAGATTTTCTAGATTCCAAAAGATTAAAAAATAATGAAATAATTTTCAAAAATTACAAAAAATTTCATTGATTTAAAAATATTTCACATATTTCAAAAGATTTTAAAGATTTTAAATAATTTCAACAAAATTTTAAGGATTTCACAAGGGTTTCACAACATTTGAAAAGATTTGAAAAGAACATTTATAATTTTTACATTTTTTATAAAGATTTTATGAAGATTTCACAAAACTTTAAATGATTTCAAAAGAAGACTTAAAATTATTTAATCAAATTTCAAAGGTTTCATAAATATTTCAAAAATATTTTAAAGATTTCACAAAACTTTAAAAGATTTAAAAAGAATATTTAAAATATTTTTAAAGAATTTCAAAATATTTAAAATATTTAGCACAGATTTCAGATTTCACCATTTTTTTAAATTTTAAATAATTTTAGAAGATTTACAAACATTTCAATACATTTCATAAGATTTCAAAAAACTTTCAAAGGCTTTAAAATATTTCAAAGATGTCACAAAGATTTCAATGGTTTAACAAAAATCTTGAAAACTTCCAAAGCTATTTAATCATTTCAAAAATAGGATTTCAATAATTGAAAACTATTTCAAATTCCGAAACATTTGAAAATATTTCAAAGATTTGAATGACCTTCCAAAGATTTCACTACGGTATCTATGATTTCACGAGTATGTAAAAAAAATACAAGGATTCCAAAGATTTTAAATCATTTCAATAAATTTCAAAGATTTAGAAATACATCAAATATCTACCAATAAAATATTAGAAAAAATTTCAAAAGACTTCAAAAAATTTCAAAGATTACAAAAAGATTCCAATGATTTCACAAGTGCTCCAAAAGATTTCATAAAAACGGAAATCGCTACACAAAAATTTCAAAAGAGTTCACAAATATTTCAAAAGATTTCACAAAAACTTTAACGATTCAGGGTGGCCATTTTAATCAAAGAAAAAAAATTCCCGGTGATTTCCCGGTTGGCCAACATTTTTCACGGTCAATGAAATTAAAAAATTCAAACTCTAAAGCTAAACATTTTTCCATTTGAAGCAATAAAACTGAGCTGCAAATTAAAATATAAACATTTTTAATTTGTATAAATTGTTGAGTTTAAATATGCAGACTCAGTTCCAAAAATATAAATCCTCGTTACAATTGTTAATGCTCTAAAGTGAAGAATCAATCAATGAATGAAAAAAATGTCAAAATTATATAATTCTAAGTAGTTTTAAGCTTAAAAAATTAAAAATTGAGCGAATAAATTTTTTTATAAACTGAATAAGTCTTAAACGACAAGATAAATTATTTTTATTTTGAATAGTTTAAAAATCATTAAATTGCTTCAAAATTTTATTTCAAAATCTTGAAAAATCATGCTGGTTTACATTTTCTCGAATTTTATATTATTTTTTCAGAACTTCTAAACTTCATTTAAAATGATTATCATTTTTCCTCATTTTTTTAATCCTGCCAAATTAAAAAAATTTCCTTAAAATCTACAACATTCATTTTTTTTAATCTTGCAAATCTGTCTAAATCTTTTTAAATATTCCAAAAATTAACTTTTCAAAATAAAATATTATTTTCAATTTTCCTAGGAATAGTAAGGAAGTGTTACTATTTGCACAGAAAATAGGATATGAATAGCCGCATTTTGTTAGATATTTCTAAATATTAAGTATTTGTTCTTTTTCTTAATTAAAAATTTTCAAACGGAATGGTTTGAAAATGGAATATTTTTGACTGAAGCAATATTTCAAATGTAATGAAAACCTTTAATTATGGATATACTATTTTTAAGTTATTTAAAAATTTTAAATAGTTTATAAAGTTTCAATCAGGCGTTCACATTTGTTTAACTAATAAGACTTTTCATTTGAAAGTTTAATCTTTAAGGTTAAAATCAGGAAATTCTTCGATTTTGAACTGATTGCGAATCGTCTTGTAAAAGAAATTATTATTCAACTTTTAATATTCAGAGTGCAATTCAAACTGAATGATATCATAATTGAAAAGCATAAAAACTTAATTAATTCTTTAAAAACGGTTGAAATCAAACTGGGATAGATTTTTTTCTAACAATTTTTACAATTCCCTGTGAAAAAAATAAATTCACTTTAATTTCTCGGTCCCCCGGTCCAGCGACAACCCCTCGCTTCAACATTACCTCGAGGTTCTTGACACCGTGTTTGCATTTCGCAGAAAAAACACTTTTTCTGCAGTTGGATTTGGCCAGGAAAGTATTCCCTTTTTGTCGATACAACAGAGAGCCTGCAAATAATTTGATTCTTTAAAATTGTTTATTTTTTTTAAAGCACTTTAGTTTGTTACCGTGACTGAACCGAGGACATGAAGAATATTAGCCGATCTCGACATCATGTGCTCTCTTCCAAAAAGAATGTCCAGAAAATATTCCTTCAGTTCGGACCAGTTATAAACCACGTCGGGATGAGTCGGTCCAGAAATATCTGCATCCTCGAACGGATCTACAAACTAAATCAATTTGTAGATTAGTTAACCAGAAAATGGGAGTGCTGCAAATCCCCGTTCACTTCTCTCTACAAACCTGAGTTTTTTTCGAGGACTGATAGAGTTTGAACAAGGCTTTGAACCTCGCCATTCCGAAACAATTTAGGAAAATCCACCAGGCGGGGAAGCTGATTGGCAAAAGAGGAAGAGTGACTGCAATCGGTTGAAGTAAAAACATATCGTACCAGGTACCGATACCAACCAACTCAGATAGGTAGAGGTACCGAATTAAATTAACTATCAGGACGACGATTAAGAGAATTGGATAAACAAGTTGTTCTATACAACAAATCATGACGAGATGCCGCTCTCGATTATGATAAGTTACAGGTCGATCCAGGGCTTGTTCGAGAGCCATTCGGAGATTTGTCAAGTAGGGAGTTTCTTTGAGTTCGTAAATTTTGTTCTTCAGAGGAGTTCGCGCTTGTGGTGTCGAGAAAACTTCGTTCTTTCCATGAACTAGGGGACTGTAAACTTCCTTCGCGTGCAAAACCGGTGCTTCGGGATCCTGAATAGTTTAAGCAAATTAAATTAAGGTCAAAGTCAATTTATACTGAGGTGTCCAAACAACAAGGTCTGAATTGAAATTGAAGAAATCACATTAAGAATTAATCAACAGGGCGCCTACTCAAAACCTGGAAAAAAATTCCCCGACAATTCCAGGTTTTTTCAGGTATCTCAAGCTTTTTGCAGGTATAATTTTTTTAAGTACGGAGTCATTAAAATATTTTGTATTTTTTTTAACAATCTACTCGGAGTATGGATACATTTTCACGATTTTATTATAAATAACCTGTTTCTTTTCAGTTTCGAGGGATTCAATTAAAATGTTGTATTCAGATTTTAGAAAGCCTTGACCAATTTTACTAGAAGATATTCTTAATATAAGCATTATCGATTAATTATGTTTTTAAATAATACTAAAAATATCATTAATCATTTCTTGAAATTGTCTCTAAAGTCCATGAATTTGAATAATAATTTAAGCCAATTTTTATTATATCTTCTTATATTTAAAATTCGGTGAATTTTCCGACAAAATAATTGAACTTTCAATGAAACAGATGAATTCTGAACGAAAAAAGACTTTAAAAAAGACTAAAAAAGATCAATCTTTGATAAAAAAAGGAAGTTAAATTGTCAGTTAAAAAAATTAATTTTCCAACCAACAATCAGAAAAAAATGCAACTTAAGTGAAGAATTTTCAAGAAAACTTATGAATATTTAAGTGGAATAGATGAATTTTCATCTAAAAAAGTTGAATACTTAATCAAAAATAGAATAGGAAAATTTGCAGTTAAAAAATTAATTTTCGACCAAATTGATGAATCTTCAACAAAAATAGTGAATTTACAACTGAAATAGTTGAATTTTTTAGAGAAATAATTGAATTTTCAACTAAGTAGAGAAATGTCAACCCAATAATTCAATTTTTAACTAAAAAAGATACATTTTCAGCCAAAAATGCAATAGTTCAATTTTAAGTTTAAAAAATCAATTTTTAACCACAAGATCGACTGAAACAGTAGACACTCATTCGACTGAAACAGTTGAATTTTAAACAAAAGAAGACGAATTTTCAAACAAAATGATGAATCTTCAACTGGAATGGTTAAATTTTCAACCAAAAATATGAATTCTCAATCAATAAAGATTAATTTCTACCAAAACAGATGAATTGTCAACAAAATATATGAATTTCAAACAAAAATTAGGAATGAAATCTTAAGTGAAAAAAAATTTATTTTTAACCAAAGGAGATGTATTTTAAAAGCTGATTTTTCAGTCAAGAGATAGAGAGGGAAATTGCAAAGAAACTTTTGAATTTTCAAGTAAAAAGATGAATTTTCAAGAAAGAAAATTAATTTTCTACTAAAAAGAACGAATTTTGAACCAGATACTAAAAGTTTCAACTAAATATGATTATTTTCAACAAAAAAGAGAATATTGTTAGAATCTCATTTTTTGAATTTCCAAGAATTTCGTAGCTAATGTCTGAGTAGCTACCGAATTTTAATTCAAAAATTAATTATTTTTTTAACTCGAATCAAAACTTGATTTGAAAGAATTTAGTTACAATTTTTTAAATTTAAGTTTAAATGAATTTCAAATTTAAAATCCTCGATGCTTGTAACTTCATTCTATTTTAATGTTCTAATATTCTAAAATTAAACTTCTTTTAAATTTCCGAACTCTAATTCTCTCTAAATTCCGAAAACTGAATGACATTAAATATTTTCGATGCTTTAAAATATTACTTTCTCAAATTTTCAACTCTCTCAATTTTGATTTATTATTGTATTGTTTAATTGCAACCTTTATTTATTTAAAAACTCGAACAACCCGAAACAACTCGAACAACCCCATCCTTATTATATTTGACCAGACTTTTTTTCAAAACGTTAAATAAAAATCCCTTTTTTTAATTGTTATTTTTTATTATTATTCAATTGAAAACAAATATAAAATGGAAGGCTTTTATTTGAAAATTGCACAAATTTGAAGGATTTAAATTATAAATTGAACATTTTTGAATGTTAATACTCGCAAATAATTAAATTGGGAACGCTTTATAAATTGAAATTAAAAATTATTATTTTATGAAAAACACTTTCAATTTCAAAATATTTAATTTTTAACTGTTTGATCTGTTAATTAACATTAAAGGTGGTCCAAATTTTGATATTTGAATTTTAAATTATTCTGTTTGCAGATATTTCATCTTACAAATTCTGAACTATTAAGGCTTGCTATTTAAAAAAAAAATTTTATTCTTGCGGAGGATTCACACAATTTAAAAGTGTCTAGCTGTTTATAAAACCTAAAAAATACTCACGTGGATCATTTTAAATGAACGCTTTTAAATTATGATGGTACCATTCATTATTTTCGTATTGCGAAACATAAAATTTATACATTTTTACTTAAAATTGTTCAATTTTGAATAAATTAATCTTCTAATTATTTATACAAGAAATTAATCATTTCATGATCGCTTGCAATTTATAATTGTACATTTTTTTAATGTTTTGAAATATAGCCAAATAATTGTTCCAATTTTAAAGTTTTTAATTTAAAGTGCGGAAAAAGTACAAATTGGCCAGACTCTTGGTTTTTGAACAGAACGTTGGCAGCAAATGTAATGACCAAATTGATATTTTTTCACTCTCAATACTAACTTTCAGAACAAAAATTACAAATTGTCAAAAGAGTTTCGAAAATGTATCAAATTTCAGGTTTTCCAGGAAATTTTAAAAACTCCATGCTTTTTCCAAATTTCCCGTTAATATTTTAAATACAATTAAAATAAGATTTTAAAGCTTCTCTGGTTTTCAAAACTTAATAAAACTTTGTAATGTGCATTTTCCGGCAAAAACCTTGTCATTTAGACATGAAGATACTTTTTCGAGAGCTAGTTTAAAAAATGTAAAACTTACATCGTATGGTATGCAATATCCGGGAATTTGTTGTCCTGGCTTAATTACGATTATATCCCCAGAGACAAGTAGAGCCCAGGGTAAATTGACAACATGACCTTCGCGATAGGTCCATTGTAAAGTGATGCAAGGTGAAAGAGGACTACATAAATGAGGGTAGTTTTCCTTTTCCCAGTGACAGAGGTAGCTAGCAGCTGAAAATTAAAAAAAAAATACATACATTTACTAAACGCGTTTATTTCAGATTCATTCAATTCTAAAAATTCTTATATTTAAGTTTAATGATACCTTCCAATGTCTCTAAAAGAATTCGAACTCTGTGCGGAATCTCCTTATGACGCAATTTGTTATCAGAGGCTACTAAAATGAAATTGAAGACAACGAGACAACAGGTTATTAGTCCTTCATATAATAAAGTTGAATAACTGTAAAAAAACAGATTACAGAAATTATACATTATAAAATATATTTAATTTATAAATTATAAGGGGCCGTTTAAAAACTCCGCCACGCTATTAATTTCTTTTGATAAACGCCTAAAATAAAACACAAAACAGAAAAAATACATAATATCTTAACAGACTTCACAGCTCAAAATGCTCTCAAAATAGGGGAAAGAGGGTGCTTTTAAATGAAACCTAGAAAAATAATATATTATACCGAAATACATTGCAATTTTCAACATGATAGTTGAATTTTCAAGCTACAAAGACAAATTTCCAAATAATGGTCGAATCTTCAAACAAAAAAGAACTAACTTCAATCACAAATATATAGTTAAATTTTTAACTAAACCTTCTAATCTTGAAATAATAAAAATTTTTTTTTTTAGAATACAGTTCAATTTTCAACCAAGAATTTTACTACAAAATGGATGAATTTTCAACAGAATACAGTTAAATTTTTTTTTAACAAAAAAGATGTCTTTTCAACAAATTGTTCCATTTTTAATAAAATAATTAAATTTTTAACAAAATATTTTAATTTGTAACCACATAGTTGAATTTTTGACCTAAAAATACAAATATTCAACAAAACAGTAAATTTTCTAGGAAATAATTAAATTTTCCACAGTTATTCCATTTCTTATCTAAATAATTAAATTTTTTAACAAAATAGTTGCATTTTTAACTAAAATCATTAAACCGAGAAAAATAATAATTTTGAGCAAAGAAGTTCAACCAAGTATAGTGAAATTTTCAACAACAAAAATTGATTTTTAACGAAAAATATAATATTTACTATTTTAACCAAGAAGATATTTTAAATATTACTACAAAAACAGTATAGATTAACAAAAAAGACGAATTTTCATTAAAATATTTGAATCCTCGACCAAAACATATTAAATTTTAATCAAACAGTTGCATTTTTATTCAAAAAGATAATACTTCTTCTAAAAGAAACGAATTTTAAACCAGGATAGATTTTTAATTGAAGTGAGAGAAGGTTATTTGACCAAAATGGTGAATTTTCAAATCAAAAGAGCGAATTCTCTAGAAAACAGTATAATTTTCAACAGAACAATTGATATTTTAAGCCAAAAATACGAGTTTTCTACAAAAAGTTTATTTTATAATCCGAGAATATGCATTTTTAACAAAACTGTTAGTTTTCAACTAAATAGTAGTTAGTCGATTTAAAATCAAAATAATTCAATTTTTAACAAAATAGTTGAATGTTCAACTAAAATGATAAAACTGAAAAAATTAACTTTAAGCAAAGAAGTTCAACCAAATAGTTCAATTTTCAACAAACAAAAATTCATTTTTAACAAAAAATATAATAGTTTCTATTTCAACAAAGAAAATATTATATTAAAAAAAAAACATCCGAATTTAATAAAAAAGACAAATTTTGAATAAAATAGTTGAATCCATAACGAAAATAGATTAATTTTTAACAAAAAAATTTTTTTTTTTAATGAAATATCAAATTTCTACCAACAGAGATGAATTTTCAAGCCTGTAAACGATTTTTCAACGAAGAAAGATTTTTAATTGATAAGAGAAAATTTGTTAACCAAAAAGGCGAATTCTCTAGAGAACAGTTTAATTTTCAACAACAAAAAATGCATTTTTAAGTCAAAAACACGAATTTTCTACAAAAAGTTTATTTTTCAACCCGTAAATATGAATTGTCATAAAAAATGTTAGTTTTCAACTAAATACAAATAGTTTTCAACAGAATAGTTTAATTTTGAACCAAGGAGTTGGATCTCCAACTAATAAAGCTCATTTTTAACGAAGTAGTAGTTCAATTTTCAACCAAATACATAGTTTAATTTTTAATCAGGAAGATTTATTTTCTAAAAACGATAATTTTTGAACCAACATGAAAATCGTTAAATTGTCAGTTTAAAAAATTAATTTTTAACCATGGAGAAAGAGTGAGAATTCTATTTAGATGCGCTATTTGTAAAATAAAATCCCTACATCAAAAATCCTCACGAATGCTGCCCCCCCCCCCCCTCCGGCAGTGTGACGTAGTTTTTGAACGGATTCTAATCCACACTAAAAATCTAGTAAAAATAAAGTACCTGGGTGATTCATTAACAGTAAAAAATATAGCTATGAGACTAATTGCGTTAATGAGAAGAGCAGCAGCCGATGTCCAACAAAGAGTTGTGTACTGACTTCGATGATGCAGAGCGTCTTTCAGCCAAGCTCTGTGTTTCCTGCGCGCAAATTATAAACTAATGAGTGATTCCTAAGAACTAAAGCAAAATAATGAACAAAATTCTTTTTAACAAATTATTAAACAATCAGTGATGGGAAGTAACTAGTTTTTTTAACTAGTTACTTTTTTGGGAACGATAGTGGTAGCGAAGTTACTTTTGTAAATAAGTGACGAATTGGCAACTACAGTTACATTTTTTCAGTTAGAGTAGCTAAAAAATAGTTACTTTTTAAGATACTTTCGAAATATAGTTTAGAATCCTTCTTTACGACAACCAGTAAATTTTATTGCTTTTACAACTATTTTTCATTTTCACTATTCAAATTGTGGCTTAAATGAATTGAATTCAAAAGAATTCGATGAAATTTATGAAAATTCCAGATAAATTTTAATCAATTCGGGGCAAATGATAAAAAATCGGAAATGAATTAAATAAAACTCGAGTGAATGTAGAAGCATTTAAAGTAAATGAGAATATTTCTATGAAATTCATAAAAATTCAAGATAAATTTAAAAAATGCAAGTGAAATGAAAAACATTTAAAAGTCCGAAATATTTCATTGATTTCAGTGAATTTATAAAAATTCAAGGCAATTCAAAATAATTTAAAAAATAACCAAGAAACTAAGGTAGGTTTAAAAGAATTCACGGTGGATCGAAAAAAATAGTTGAATTGAGTGAATTCAGAGAAAAATGGAAAAAAATCACCGAGATTTAAAAAAATCAAGAGAATTAAAAATAATTCAGAGTGAATTCCCAATGAATTCAGATGAGTTGAAACAAATTTAAAAAATCCACAATATTCTTCTAATTTTAGTAAAATTGGAGTGAATTTAGAAAAATTCCAGAGAACTTGACAAAATGCCTCCAAATCCGAAGTAAGTTTAAAAAACTTCAGGGTGATTTAAAAAAATACAAAAAATGCAATGAATGAAGTGAATTTAACACAATTTAAATGAAATAAAAAAATCAAAGTCACAAGCATTCCATTGATAAAATTCCAAAGATTCAGAATAATCCAAGTAAATTCAAACTGATCCAGCAGTGCTAAAAAAATCAAAAGAATTACAAAGAATGCAGGGTAAGTTAATACGAATTTAGGATAAATTCCAAATTAACTCAATTAAGTTGAATTTTTTTTGGATATAAAGTATTTCACTGGTTTTTAGTAAAATTGAAGTGAATTTAGAAGAATTCAAGGGAATTCAAGAGACGTTGATGAATTCAAAAGAATTTGATGAAATTCTTAAGAATTCAAGGTAAGTTTAAAATACTTCAGGGTGCATTAAACAAAAACTAAAAAAGTGCAATGAATTTAGAAGGAATCAAATGAATTAAAAAAAAATTGAAAACTGAAAAATATTCCATTGACTCTCATTAGATAAGAGTGACTTCAGAAGAACTCAAGAGAATTGCATAGAATTCTATCAATTTGTTATGAATTCAAAGTGAATTTAAAGGAATGTAAAGTGAATTCAATAGAAATCAGGCTGAATTAAAACTATTTTTTTAACTACATTTAATTAAGTAGAATTGAGTAAATTCTTAAGAGTTCACGTGAATCCAAAATAATTCAGCGAAAGTTGAAAAATCAAGTTATTCCAAAGATTGTAATGTAAACTCCATTTATTTTAGTAAAATTAAAGTGAATTTAGAATAATTCAAGGAAATTCAAGAGAAGTTGAAAGATTATAATTAAACAAAATTTTTTTAAATCCAGAAACTTACATCGAATTCAGTAAAATGGAAATCGTAAATGGAAATCGTAAAAATTCAAGGTGATTTTTTAAAATTCACATGCATAGAAAACAATATAAAAATGTTTTTTTAAATAATTAATTTTTGAATTAAATGAGACAAATTCAGCAAATTCAAGAAAATTTGAAAATTTGATAATTAAAGTAGTTCTCGTGCCAAAAGTCAGACATCTGGAAAAAACAGCCCTTCCATGATTCTAAGAATCAAAATATTATAACTGTTGTTCTTATTCCCAATAAAGAACATTATTTTGTATAAAAAATGTTAAAATTCACAAAAATAAACATTAATTTTAACCATGTTTTTTGCAGTTGAATTTTTTCTGATTATTGCTTCTTACCGATTTTTGAAAGATGATTGCATTTTAATAAATGACGGCTAGTTTTTACCGGGGAAACATTCTCCACAACTCTACTCTTTCCAATTATGAAAGTAAATTTTGCTATGGCTTCTATGGCTTCTTCCATGGGTCTAAGTCGTTAGAAAAATGAAAAAAATAATAATCATTTTTAAACAAATAATTATAATTTAAGATGATTTAGTTGCTTTTAAAATTGGAAACAGTAGACTCCTAGAGAATGCCTTCTTGGAAAAAATAAGCCGTCACTTATTAAAATTCCATCATTTTTTTTAAATTGGTAAGAAGCGGTGATCAGAAAAAATTCCAATGCAAAAAACAGAGTTTTTTTTTCATAAAAAATAATTTTGTTTATTTTGGATGTCGTCAGTTATAATATTTTGATTCTTAGAATCATAGAAGAACCACTCCTCTCAGACATCTGACCACTGGCACGAGAACTACCTTAAAAAGATTAGAGATAATTCTAAAAACTTAAAGGATTCAGAATAAATTAACGAGAATTCCAATTTAATTGAAATTAATTGAAAAAATTCAAGAACTCAAAAATATACATCGGTTTAAGTAAAATTAGAGTAAATTTAGAAGAATTCAGGAAAATTCGATGAAATTCATACGAAGTTTAATTGAATTCAGATAAATTGAAGTAAATATAATTAATAAATAAGAATCTGGTAGAATCTACAAGAATTCAAAGTGAATACAAAAAATTGAAAATCCCAAAAGGATTAATTGAATTCAGTGGATTTTACGGAAATTTCAAAGAATTCAAAGGACTAAAAATGCAAAAAGATTCAGAAACTCAGGGCTCTTTGTTTGAAGTTATTGAAAGAAGTGGCTCAAGTTATCTTTTTATTTAAAAAAAGTTTCTTTAGCTACTTTATCTTTAAAAAGGTACTAAAAAGTGATTTGAGAAAGAAAAATGACTAGAACTGACTGTGTGGCATTCATGAATAATAGACATAAATAAGCGCTACTTTTTTCCTTAGTTCACAATTCTCATACATATTTATTAATCATAAATGATCAGAATGTAAAAAGGCAAAAATCGACATATAAATCTATTCCAAATTTTATGCTTAATTTTAGGAAAAAACAAACAAAATCGGTTACTAATTTCCAGTTACAAGTTATTTTGAATAGATAACTTATACTTTGGCAGCGTGTACGATGCCACTATATGCGTGAGAATGTAGTGGTAAGTGGAGAGGGAAGATTTCGTGAGTTTTCCCTTTCTTCTAAAAGTCGTGTCTATTGGGTCAACTTCTAACGCTCTCCCTGAAAAATCTCACTTTTAAGAGTAAGCCCCCTTTCTTTGGCGCACGTCACATATACATTTTTTCAGTGTGTTACCTTCGACGTGGTTGCGGAAGGAGCACGCAGATGATCACATAAGTACCGAGCAAATAATCAGAGCACGTCCCATATACATGATGAGCTATTGCTGTTGTTTGAAATTTATTTTATGGTACCTATAAGTTTCCTCCTACAGCTTAAAACTAATTAGTATAAATAGCTCTGATTTTGTTAACACATTCTCAGTTACGTTTACGAATTGATATCTCGTTTTGCAACAATGAAGATTCTTACCGGAACTTTGCTCCTTACCATTGCCGTTTTTCTGCTTGATTCCGTTGGTGAGTCAATAATATATATATATGTATATATATATAATTATATATATATATGTGTGTGTGTATATGTATATAAATTATGCATAAGAATCCTAAATTTAGACTGAAAAAGTACAATTTTTATCACTAATATTTGTATTTAAATGCAATATACACTACATATGCGTGCTAATCCAAATTTTTGGGTCGTCCGTCGGATTGAAGAAAAAATATCTCACTACTCTTCCTCTAAGTTTTGAGTACAAGCATCAGCAACTTTCTAAGTAAATAAAAAAAGCGGCCAAAAAAACCTTGCGCATTTTTTTAGTATTCGTTGATGTAAGTAGCAGTAACTTTTAAATTTCAAAACAGAAGTTACTGAATAAAAGATTGAAATTTGATCCAGGGTGGCAGAACATGATCTGCCAAAGGATTTTTCAATTTATTTTATTTTAAAACGTTAGGAACACTTTTTGTGTTGTTTTCCATCGACGTAACATCCATCGACGTGACCGTCACACAGTGGGACAAAAAAATTCCCAATTAAAATGATTTTGAGAAGATAATTATTAGTCGATTTTAATTTTTTTTTTAATGAAAGCTAATAAAATTTTGCATTGAACTGTAAGGGTGGATTTTTAAATGTTGGTTTATTTTTTTGTTTTTTCAGTAAAAAAGACAAGTTTTTTTTACTTTTAAAATATAGCGTTTTTTGAAAAATGCTTTGATTGGATCAAAAATACCTAGAAAACTGAAAGCGACTATCCAAAAAATATGTCGAATTGTAAATGTCGCATTATTCATACCAGATTTGAAAAATGTATGGCCAAACGGGTTTTCGGCTGAGGTAATAAAAGTGAATAAATAATTGTTTTTGCAAGCACTTTGTATAAACAAATATCCATATCAGGTATTTTGGATGGAATAAAGTTTTTTCTGTGGAATCGATCATATATTACTTGGAAATAACACCTAAGTATCATATTTAATCACCAAATAAAAGATAATAATTGTTAAAATACCTTAATTAACCAATTCACTATTTCGCTATTTTTGGAGGTACAAACTTGATTTTTTCGATGTAAATAACTAAACTCTACATTTTTAAGTGGATTTTGATGACAAGAAACAATTTATTATTGTATAAAAGAATAGTTTAAAATTTTTTTATGATTTTCAAGATAAGTGATTTATATCAATTTATTACAATTTTTCGATGAAAAAGAAATTTTAAATCTAAAAAATACAACATAGGCTGAGATTTTGTTCTGGGAGGGGGGG
>JAWWLR010000092.1:60529406-60546526 GCA_035041075.1 Acraspis erinacei | reverse complement strand
AACGAATTTTTAATTCAAAAAGACGAATTTTCAACAACAAAAACTTGTAAACAAACAGTTGCATTAAAAGCCAAATAGTTGAATTCTTAAGCAGAAAAGACAATTTTCATCAAGATGTTAATTTTCGAACCAAAAAGACGAATTTTTAACAAGAAGGTTAATTTTCAACCAAGAAAGAGAAATTATCAACCGTAAAGTTTAACAAAACCAAGTAGTTCAATTTCTAAGTTATAAAGGTGCATTTACAGCCAAATGATAAAATTTTCAAACACAAAATATTAAGTTCATGATGGGGAATTATATTGACCCTTTGGTATTAAATAAGTTGGTGTTTCTTTACATGGGCTTTAGGTTCCAGTAATAAAAAAAACTGTGTTATTACATCATTCTTCAATAAATTCATTTATGTTTTGTTCTGAAATTCTATTGCAATTATTCACAAGTAATTAGATTTTACTGTATATTTTTATTTTTATAATATTATAAAACTTATTGAATTTGAGCCAACAAAAGACAAAACAAACAATTATATAGCAAAGGCGATACACAATTAGAATTTAATTTATAAAATTACTTTTTCGTCACTGACTAAAGATTAAAGTTCAACCAAAAGCGGTTGAATTTTTAATAGAAAAAGTCGTTTTCAATCTAGATAGATGAATTTATAATTTTTAATCCAAAAGCACGAATTTTCATCAAACAAAACAGATAAAAGTTCAAGCAAAAGCTGTTTCATTTTCAACCAAATATTTCAAGTTTCAAGCCAAAAATACGATTTTTTTTAAAGAAAGTTATATTTTCAATTTAAAAAATGTCATTTTTAATCAAGAAAGTTGAATTTTATAATTTGCAATCCAAAAATATGAATTTTCAACTAAAAAAATTAATAAATATTAAAAATTTTCAAGAAAATAGTTAAATTTTGAAACAGAGATTAAGTTTCAACCAAAATAAGTAGCGCTTAATTTACGCGAAATTTAATAAGCTTTTTATTGATTTTTTAAAAACTAAATTTCGCGCTGAGATCCACGAAAGCAGAGAGGAATGTTTTTAATTTGATTTTGTTCAGTTGTTTTTGCTGGAACTATAATAATTATTTTTCCACCAAACAGTTGCAGTTTTAACCAGATAGGATAAATTTTCAAACAAGAAGATCAATTTTTTATCAAAACGTAGAACTTTCAACAAAATACGTGAACTTTCATCAATTATTCGAATTTTCAACTAGTACCGATGAATTTTTAATAAAAAATATCCATTTTCAGCTAAAAATGGAAAAATTACATTATCAATTTAAAGAATTAATTCTGAAGAATAAGAATTTTCAACTAAAAAATTCAAATTTTTCACAAAATACATTAATTTTTAACGAAAAAAAAGTAATTTTGAACCAAAAAAGGAACGGATTTTCAACAATATAGATAAATTTCCAAAAAAATAAATCCATTTTAAACCAAACAGTGGAATTTCTAACCACACTATGAATTCCGCACCAAAAATATAATAGTGGACTCTTTTAATTAAAAAGAATGAACTTTCAATAAAAAATAGTTTGATTTGTTTATTGGGATCGAATTTAGTTCGCATTGAAGCCAAACAAGGAAACAGGGCAAAAGAAAAATTCTTGAAAAAAGGGGAAAAGAGTGTGAAGTCGGAAATATTAAAGTAATTTTCAAACTTATTAAGTTATTATTGACCTGCACACTTTCAGAGACTGAACGCCCCTCCGCCAATCGTAGCTGAATTTTTTTTTTTAATAACGTAGTTAATTGACGGCCGCTAACCATAAGTTCATAATTATCCATCAAAATCCGAATCTTCATCGTGCATCAAAGATTCTCCTTTTGGAATGCCAAGATTAATTTCGTAGCCTCCACGCTTGTTAGTCCTCGTTAGGAACTTCTGCCAAATTGATTGAAATTCGGAACGACCCATGACTAAAATCTACCCACTCTAAAATTTCATCAAGACAGTTTCGTTAAAATCTACAAAACAAAAACCAAAATGCAACAGTTGCAGGAATATTTTTATTTGTTCATAGAATAATCTAAATAATAAAATATCTCATTTAATAAGATAATTTGCATAGTAATCTAGTTGCATCTGGAAAGTTAGAATTTTTTATATAGAACTTTCGTCACGTACAAAAAAAAAGTATTTTTAAGCTCTAAGTTAGAAAAAATCCTTAGTTATCTCAATCCAAATTCTTTTTTAAGCAAATGCTTAAGATCAAGAAAGAGGGAACACTCTCTGAAATGTAGCGCCTCTCGCAGTATGAAACTTGGCACAGCTTCGTCGAATGAGAAGCCTAAAAATAAGTCAGGTTAGTGGCTAGTGGGAGTGTTTTTGCGTCTTGACCGCAAACGAAATTCGGCTGCCTCCGTGAAAAGACGTTGAATTTTAAGGAATGTTTCAATCCAATTCAAAGTCAACCTCTTGATTTTTGTCCACTACTTTAGTAAAAAAAACACAAGATATTTCACGGATTGACTAAAAAGCTGAGATTTCTTTATCTTTATTGAAGCTTCTAAAACTGTACAAAATGTACAATTGTCGTTTCACTTGTAGAAAAGCTGAATGCATTTTTTTAAACTTTGTCCTTGCCAAGAATACTAATTAATATCACAAATTATTTACTATTAGCGTTAAAAACTAAAAGCCACTGAGAAAAATGTACAAAATTGTTTTTAAAAATAGTTCTCCAAAAGATATAAATAGTTATTAGAGGCTCTTTTGTGAAGTTAAAGGATGTTTGGACGCTCAGTCTAATTTTGATCTCTTTGTGGATTTGAAAGGGGCAGTTTTGTGTGTCCCGAGTTCGAAATCATCGTGATTGTCTTCAAAGCAAATGGTGCAGTAAAGATCGCCGTGACATCCCACACAACTAACCAAATCTGCCGTTTGATCACACATAACACAAGAGTTGTCCTCATTGTCTGTACTCGTCTGGACTGCCTAAGGAAAACAGTTCATTTATTTTAGACAATAATTTCTATAGATTGCTTACTCTTTAATTATTATTTTTCACTGAATGTAGAAAATAAAAAATGCAATCAAGAAATATTATCAGGGTGGCCGGAAAACTTTACTTTCTAAATTCCCTGACTTTTCCTGATTTTTCCCTGATTAATTTTTCATTCTCCCTAACCATTAATATTCAAAGACTATCATTTGGCTCTTGTGAAAATTTTAAAATAGAATATTTTTATAAGCCGTATAAAACATTGTCAACTTAAACTTATTTTTTTTATTAACAAAAATGATTAAACTTTAATTAAAAGCAGTTGAATTTTTTAATAAATAACTGCATTTTTGGAAGACAGTTGAATTTTCAACAACAACAAAACATAAATTTTTTTATCTAAATAGACAAACTTTCAATAAAAAAAGCTTAATTTTTTACCAGAAAATATGATTTTTTAACAAAATACTTGAATTTTTAAACTAAGACTTGCATTTTATTTCTAAAAACACGCATTTTCAATTAAAGATTCGAATTTTCAAAGAAAAAATATTAAAATTCAACCGAATACAGTTGCATATTCACCGAAATATTTACATTTTTAACAGAACTAAATTAATTTTAACCACAAAATTGCATTTATGATCAACTAGTAGAAGTTTATAACCGAAAAGACAAATTTGTCATAAGAAAGTTGAATTTTCAAACCGAAAACTTGAATTTTCAACAAAAAGCTGAATTCTTCACAAAAAATGTTGATATTTTAACACAAAAAAAACGTGCTGCAACAAAGTAAATAAATGTTCAACCAAATAGTTAAATTTTCAATAAAACAATTGAATTTTTAACCAACTGGTTTAATTTTTAACCTAGACAGATGAATTCTCAACAAAAAATGTAATATTTGATATTTTAACAAAAAAATATGAAATTTCTAGAAAAAAGATGAATTTTTAAAACCAAATAGACATGAATTCTCAAACAAATAGTAGAATTTTTAATTTAAAAAATAATTTTTCAACCAAAAATGGAAAAGGTAAATATTCAATAATAAAAAATAATTTTTAACCGAAAAAAAACGAGTTTTCAAGAAGTCAAGATTTTATAATAAAGAAAGAAATAAAGGATAATCTAAATTATTCAACTTTTAAGCCAAGAAAGAATTTTCTGTAAAACCGTAGAATTACCAAACCGAAATTATGAATTTTTAACAAAAAGTTAATGTTCAACTAAATAGTTGCACGTTTTACAAAAAAAGAGAAAATTTTAAACTAAGAAGATTATTTTTCTACTAAAAAATGTGTCAAGTAAAAAATATCAATTTTCAACCAAAAATGTAAAAGTTACATTTTCAGCTAAAAAAGTGTATTTAAAAAAAAAATCAACAAAATATGTCAATTTAAAAAAATTAACAAAGCAGTTTATTATGTTTATTTAGACATTAAAACAGATCATTTTTCAACACAATAGTTAACTTTTAACCAAAGAGATGTATTTCGAACTAAAATTATGAATCTTACATTTGCATACTTAAATTTACAGTTGAAAAAAATATTTTTTCAACAACAAAAAGGTATTTTCAACCAAAAAGTTGCATTTATTTCCAAATAACATTACATTTATATTAAAAAAGACGAATTTTTAAACCAAAAAGACGAATAAGTAGAAATGGTTGAATTCTCAATCAAGGAAGATGTCAAAGATTTCAGATGAATTTTCAACAAAAAGTTAATTTAAAAATTATAAACAAATTTTATATAAATTTAAAAATGCAAGTTATTGAATTTTGAAACTTATTACCTAAAAATATAATCGTCAGCAGGAAGCAACTGCAGAAGCAAAAAACAGAAATACTAGGCAATAAGTTACTTACAATAATTTTATATCAGAGGTGGCCGCAAAACATCATTTTCAAAATTCCCTAATTTTTCACTGATCAATTTTTCATTTTCCCTGACCATTAATATTCTAACACCAGAATTTTAATCTTCTCAAATTTTTAACAACGAATTTTTTATAAAAGGAATAAAACAATTTCAAATTAATATTTAAAAACTTTTAATTTATTATCCTTAACATTTATTTAAAGAGCCTCTTATAAAAAATCCTTGACATTCGCAAGATTTTTTAAAATCCCTGCCTTTCACCTGATTCCTAGGTTTTCCCTGACCTTCGACCACCCTGCATTATATAATAGTGTTGTTAAAAAAGACAGGTTTTGAACTTACCTCCACCTCCATTTCTTCTAATTCATCGACATCATCGTACTTTCTCTCCAAAGCTGCTTCCGCCAAAGCCTTCTTGATTATTTTCTTCGTTATATTTCTATCGTCCTCATCCTCGTTTTCTTGTTTACTTGACGAAGACTAAAAATAAAGAATTAAATATTCCTTGAAAATTAATTTCTTTCAAATTTTTATATTAATTATATTTTGCGTCATTTAATTTACTTTTGACGGATCGAAGCTCTTCAAATGATCAAGTCTCAATTGAATTTCGGAAACAGGGTCATTTTTTCCAGACAACTCCAGCCTTTCCAAATATTCTTTTATCAAATCCTCCGTTTTTTCTTGGTCAGTTCTGGTGTCAACGTGATGTATCTAGAAAATGTTTCATAATTCACAAATTGGGAAAAATTAATAGAAATGTTATTCAGGGTGTCTATTCAAATCCTGGAAAAAATTCCTGATAATTCCAGGTTTTTTCCAGGCATAAGTTTTCAGAGTAAGAAGAAAATATATAAATATTTCTTAATTTTTAACAATCGACTCGGGATATGTATACAGTTTCGCAAATTTATTGTAAATAATATTTTTTTCTATAGATGTAATTAATATGTTTAAATGAGGCAGCTTTGTCAAATTATATTACAAGATATTCTTAAATATATATTAGCTTCAACGATTAATTAAATCATTGCATAATAGGAAAAATATCATTAATCTCTTCTTGGATTTGCCTCTAAACTCAATGAATTTTAATAAAAATTCATTCAACTTTTATTTTTTCCTTGTTACACTTAAATTCAGTGCATATTTAGGTAAAATTAATGTGGCTACTATAAGAAATTTAATTTAAATCGTTTCAAATTCCTAACTTTTCAAATAAAAACATTACATTGTCAACAACATTTTCTTTAACCAAGTAGTTTAATTTCAAATCTAAAAGATTAATTTTTAACAAAAAATACGATTTTTCAACAAAATACATGAATTCTCAATCAAATAGTTGAATTTTAAATTAAAAAACATGAATTCCCATCCAAATAGATGACTTTTGAACTAAAAAAGATCAATTTTCAACCGAGAATGGAATAGTTAAATTTTCAGGCAAGATAATTAATTTTAAAAACAAAAAATTTATATCAAAAAGACGAATTAAAAAAATCAATATTTAACTGGAAAACTTGAATTTTCAACAAAAATGATGAATTTCCGAACAACAAGATTAATTCTCTACTAAAAAAAATTATCTTTAAAAAAAAAATTAATTTTCAACGAAATAGTTGGAGTTTCGAATAAAAAAGAAAAATTTTCGACAACAAAATAATTATTTGAAAAATAGTTACATTTTCAAACAAATTGATGAATTTTTAACTATAAGCATTAATATTCAACTGGAATATTTGGATTTTAAAACAAAAGTATACATTTTCAACCAATAAGATTGATTTGTATTACGAAAAAAGACATTTTCAACTAAAAAAGATAATTTTTGAACCAAAAATTCAATATCTAAATTTTTAGCTGAAAAAATTAAGGTTCAACCAAAGAGATGCATTTTTAACTAAAAAGGTTAATTTCCATTAAAAAGAGTAAAAAGAATTTTTAACTAAAATGATGAAATATCAATTGGAATAGCAGTTCTATTTTCAGTTTAAAACAAAAACTAAAATTTTCAATAACAAAAAACAACCTAATTTCGGGGGAAAATATTTTCAACCAAAAAGATACATTTTAAACCAGGAAAAATGATTTCTAAAAAAAATGAATTTTCAACTGAAAAAGATCATTTTTGAATCAAAAACGGAATAGTGGAATTTTTAGTTTAAAAAATTAAGGTAAACCAAAGAGATGCAACTAAAGATGCAAGAGATGCATCTAAAAAGATTATTTTCCATAAAAAAGACGAATTTTCAACTAAAATGATGAAATATTTAACTGGCATAGTTAAATTTTTAGTTATAAAGAAAGTAATATAAAGCTACTTTTACAAATGAAGAATAATTTTTATTCAATTTTATATTTGAATTAAGAAAATAATTAAGCATGTTCTTGAGAATATTTCCTGACTGAAAAAATCGCTGAAATTTTCCAGAGTTTTCCGGGTATAATATAAAAATGCTCTGAAAATTCCAGGTTTTTCAAGTATAAGGTAGACACACTGTTATTAATTATTGTGTAGCTTTTTCGTATTACATTTACGGGTTTGTTAACTCTATCAGGATCCTGATCTCTCAACAAAGCTAATCTTCTTTTTATATCTTCCACACTTGGAGGGGAGACTTGACTATCTTCTCCCTTTAATTTTCTTAAACGTTCGACTATTTCTTGATCGACCGGTTCTAACCCACGCTTTAATTTGTCCCAGTGTCCTCCATGTGCGTACATTACAATTGGAGGTTTTGCCGGATTTTCCAAAGATTCGAGCCTGAAATGAATTTGCTTATTCAATAGTTCAATCAAATGAATCAATTATTTCTTAGCTTCTCTCCTAGACTCAGTAGATTCGGGGCCGTACTTAAATTACGTGTCCGAGAAATTCATTTCCAAAATTCATAGATTTTTCCTTGACTAATTTTTCACTTTCCTTGATATTTAATATTCAAATACCAGCATTTGAATCTTGTAATATTTTTAACATACCATCTTTTATAAACGGAATAAAACAGTATTTCAGATAATAGTTAAATTTTCAACCTAAAAGCATAAATTCCCAAAAACAATGTGCCGTGGTTTATATTTCAATCGAAAAAGATTAAGTTTATACAGAAAAAAAATAATTTTAAAACCAAAAAGACGAATGTTCAACAAATAAAGACTTTTCGCTTAAGAAAGAAATAAAAGTTTATCTAACTTGTTGAACCTTCAAGCTAAAGACGAATTTTCTCTACAAAAATTTAATTTTCAAACCAAAAATATGACTTCAACAAGAAATTAATTTTCCACGAAAATTAAGGATTTTTACTCAACAAAAAGGAAATATAAAGCCAAGAATATGATTTTTAGTAAAAAAGGGAGAATTTCCAACTAAAAAAGATCAATCTTAAAAAATTCAAATTACATGTTTAGTTAAAAAATTAATTTTAAACCAAAAAAAGGCATTTCCACTAAACAGGTAAATTTTAAACCAAATACATAAGTTTTCAATAAAAAAAAAGAAAATATTAACAATGCATTTTAACTTTTACCCAAGTAGTTGAATTATTAATTATAAAGGATAACTTTTTAACAAAATAGTTAAAATTTTAACCGAGAGATGAATTTTGAACTGAAAATACAAATCTTCAAGAAAAAAATTATTTCTTAACAAAGTGATTCATCCAAATCTTCCAAACAAAATAATTGAATACTCAATCAAAGAAAAATAATTTTTAACCAAAAAATTTCATTTTGATAATAAAAAATCAATTCTCAAAAAAGTAGTCGAATTTCATGTTAATGAATTTTTAACAAAATATTTGAATTCTCTATTAAATTAGTTTAATTCTTATCCAAGAAAGATAAAATTTTTCTCAAAACAGAGGCATATTTAATTTTTTTTAATGTCAAGAAATTGTTGTATTTTCATGCAAAAAATATTTCAGTTCTCTTTTCAATAGCAAAATATTAAATTTAAATAAAAGTAAATTTTCTACGAAACAGTTAAATTTTCAACAAAAAAAAAACAGAATTTTCCAACAAAAAGTATGACTTTTTAACAAGATTGTTACATTTTCAATCAAACAGTTGTATTTTTGTCCAACAAAAATGAAAATGCTACTAAAACAGGTGAATGTTTAAATACAAAAATAGGAATTTTAAACAAAAAGTACATTTTCTATTAAATAGTTTAATTTTCAATAAAAGGCTTGCATTTTTATCCAATCATGCCTAATAAAAAATTTCTACTAAAAAATATGAACTTTTAAATGAAAAAGTCAAACTTTCAGAAAAAATACTTTTAAGCCAAAAAAGATTGCAGTGGACTTATCAGCAAAATAATATGAATACCAAACAAAAGGTTAATATTTTACTAAGAGTTACATTTTTGAACTGAAAATACGAATTTTTAACCAAACGGTTGAATTTTCAACTAAAAAGGATGTCTTCTTAAGAAAATTGGTAAAGTTTGGAGACAATAATTATATTTATAACTAAAAAGATAATCTTAAGGTGACAGTTTTTTCGAATTTACAAAAAATTACGTACATCAGTGAAGGGCCCCCTCCTCCCTATCGTAACTAATGGTCTCCCCGCCCCCCTTGAGCTGTCACGTAATTTAAGTACGGTCACTTACAACCTTGCATAATATTCATTTCAAACTGACTGATTTATGTTAAATCCGATTTAACTTTTAAAACATTATTACTTGTTCGTGATATCGACGGGAGCAAGTGGTTGGATCTTTGGGTTCTCAGTATCCAGAATTGATTTTTCATCTGTAGGTGTAACCGGTTTTAAATCCTTTTTTGATTCATGTTTACTGAAACATCGACCGCAAACTTTTTTCATCCCAACATTGGGAATTTCACATTTGTATTTTAGGCACTTGCTACAGAAAGAAAATCCGCAATTTGGGCATGCATTCTGTAAAAAGACATGGAAAATGACGAACCTAAATTGAAGGGTTGCAGTACAGATCTAGATAACTAACAAAATTGGAAATTTTCAGGAGAGCGAAATAACACTGTAAAATAAAAAAAAACATTTAAAGATAAAAAATTTTTACTTTGAAACTGAAATCTTTCTGAAGTTTACAATCTCAAAGTGATAGGAACCTAAAATTAGAACAGGCATTGTTGGTTGCAGATCACGATAGAAAGTGCAATTTTCAGTTAAAGAAGAAAAAACCTCCGAATAGCTCATTCAAGAATTTGGAGATTCAAATTTCATGGGTTTTGAAAAGCGTGTTTGGATACCGACTAATTTTTTTATTATATTTTATTAATATTTCGGCAAAAATCTTGATTATCAAGTTCTTTACTGCAACTATTCAATTAATAATACACTAAAAGCTAAAATTGGTAGTAAAGTAAAATAATTTTAATAAAGATGAATTGAGTCTATAAATACTTTGAGATTAAGAAAAAGTAAACATATAAAAGATAATTAAAATGTAAACAAGAAAATGTAACAAATAACATAGTACCGTAAGGACAGTCAAGGACACAAATATATGAGTGACGCACAAAAAATACAGCTGACCTTAAACAATAATTTCAACCATTTAAACCGGCAAAAACAAAAACTATTCTGACGTAAATATAATTGGGAACAAAGTGTCAAAATGACAGCTCAACCTAACCTATAAAATTAAAAATCATCTTACCTCTCTCGTAAAAAGCGAAAATTTTGACTGACACGTATTGCACGACATTTTACTCTTTTAATTGTAACTTTTTTTATCCAGGCATCAGAAATATAGACACTTTTGACTATTATTTTGTAAATAAAGAATGCACGAAAAATTACGTGTTGCTGAATTGCTCTCCAAGTTTCAATGCATATTCTGCAATATCGACACCGAAAATGGAGATAACTGTCGAAGAATGGTAAAAAATAAAAAAACTTTGTTATTCTTCATTTTCTTCGTGTCGTGGGTCATTATGTTAAAATTTCCTTTGTCATTAACTTATGTTTTTGCTTTTCGAATGTAAAAAAATAGGAGTCATAATTGAATAACAACGAAAGAAATTAAAAACTAAATTCCTTTACCGGCTGAAGTTTTATTTATTGAACATTGGTAAAGGGGGCGCTGTTAAATAAACAGATTCAAAATTGTTCAAAATTAAATCGCCGAAGGCTGACAGAATTGAAGGGTTATCTCTAGCATATTTCGTTGAATGTAAAGGAAGTCTTTCAAAATAACTTCAATTTTGTAAAGAATTAGTAATATAGTGAATTCCTAAATAATTGCTGTAATGTATTATGTGTATGTGGTTCTATAAAGGATTCCCCAACCTAAAAATACGACAACGAAGGTAAAGACTTTCTGTATACTGTTTTCAGTTTACGCTTTAATTCAAGTTTGGCAATATTTTTCACGGTATTTTTTTCTTATTTTGTGTCACAGATATTGATAATTAAACATTTTTATAAATTTTCCTTGGATTCACATTAATTTAATTTTTTGAAGATCAAATGCACTTTTACAACCTCAAAAAGCATTATTATTTGACTTTTATATTTGAGAACATAATTGATCTTAAATAAACTCAAATTTTGTTTCAGTGACTTTAAACATGATGAATTTAGTAATTAAAATATGTTGCATAGGTTATAGGTTAATATTACTTCAAAGATTTACTAATATGGTTCGTGATGATAAGTTTACTTTTCTCTATTCACATCTTTTCCCATTTTCTAAAAAGAATTCTTATACGAAAATCCAACTATTTTTGACTGAAAAGTATAATTTCATCTTTTTGATTCGGAATTTATCTAGTTTGGTTTAAAATTCTACAATTTTTGTTGAAAATTTATTAATTTTGATGAAAATGCAATTATCTTGTAAAAAAATCAACTACTTGGTTGAAGTTTAAACTAATTTGTTAAAAATTCAATTTTTTGTTGTTGAAAATGTAGCTGTGGTTGAAAATTAGTTTTTTCGTTTTTTTAGAATTAAATTTCTTAACTGAAAATGTAAAGATTCGATTTTTAGTTAAAAATTAATATTCTTTAATTAAAAATCAATATTTTTTAGTTGAAAATTTATGTATTTGGTTCAAAATTCATAATTTCTGGTAGAAAATTAATCTTTTTGATTGGAAATGCAGCTCTTTTGTTTACATATTTAATCATTTTGTTGAAAATACAATTAATATGTGAAAAAGATTTTTTTTTTGCTAAAAAATTCAACTGCTTGGTTGAAAGATGAACTTCTTTATTATTCCATTTTGTTGTTGAAGATTCATCGATTTATTTGAAAATTTATCTCCTTGGTTGAAAATTCTATTTTTTTGGTTTGAGAATTCAATTTTTTAACTGGAAATGTAGCATTTTGTTTTTTGGTTTAAAATTGCTGTTTTTGGTTGAAAATTGATATTTTTTATTGGAAATTCATGTATTATGTTAGAAATTTGTCTTTTTTGGTAGAGAATTAATCTTTTTGGTTTGAAAATTTAATCTCTTTTGGTTGAAAATTCTTCTCTTTTGGTTAGAAAGTCTACTATTGAGTTGAAATTTTTATTATTTTCTTGAAAATACAATTATGTTGTTAAAAAGTTATCTTTTTTGCTAAAAAATTCAACTACTTGGTTAAAAGTTGAACTACTTTGTTAAAAATTCATTTTCCTTGGTTGAAGATTCATCTCTGGTAGAAAATTTACCTATTACATTTTTCAAAAATTAACCTTCTTGGTTAAAAAATCATCTTTTGGGATGAATGTTGAAAATTATTATTTTCTTGTTTTTAAAAAATTTTGTTAACTGCAAATGTAAATCTTTAATTTTTTTGTTAAAATTGATGTTTTGTAATTAAAAATTGATCTTTTCTCGTTGAAAATTCAAGTATTTTGTAGAAAATTAATTTTTTTTTAGAAAATTAATCTTCTTGATTGAAAAATCATTCTTGTTGGTTATAAACACAACTTTTTGGTTGAAAATGAAACTATTTAGTTGAAAATTTTGTTGTTGTTGAAAGATCATCTACTTGTTTTAAAATTAAACTACTTATTTCAAGTTTTTTGTTTAAGATACATCATTTTAGTTGCAGATTTATATTTTAGGATTGAAACTTGAAGTGGATTGTAGAAAATTCGTATTTGTAGCTTGAAAATTCAATTATTATAAATATGTGAAATATGGTCATATTTTCTAGTGGTATAATCGTCTTTTTTGAAAATTTCACTATTTAGTTGAAATTCATCTTTTTTGTTGAGAATTCAATTACTTTAATTAGTTGGAAATTTATTCTTTATAAGCTGAAAAAAGAACTATTTCGTAAAAAGTTATGTTTTTCGTTAAATTCAACTGATTGAAAATTCGTATTACTTTCGTTGAAAATTAATCTTTTAAACTTAAAATTGGTTGATTTCATTTTTGGTTAAAAAATATCTTTATTGGTTGAAAATTTGTCTTTTGGAATGAAAGTTCATCGTTTATGGTAGAAAAGACATCTTTCTTGATTAAAAATGAACTTTATCGTTGAAAATTAAACTTTCTTCAATCAAATTTGTCTTTTTGGCTTGAAAATTTAACTATGGCTGAATATATATAAATATTTTGCTGAAAACATAACTATATTTGATTCTAAGTCTTAGGAATATAAAGTGTTTTATATTGAATTCAATGTGGAATTTATATTAATTTTATTCCCATCTTTAAGTAATATATCCAATTTTTTCATTATGTAAATTCTGAACCACATACATTATTACTATTTTTAAAATTACACATAACTGACTATTATTTAAATATCTGGAAAAATAAATTTTATACTTGGAATCAAAGAAATAATTTTATGAATTGAAATGTTCTACATATATACAGATTAAAAATAATCGACATTGAATCAAAAGTTGAAAGCCAATTTTATTTTATTTTTAACATGCTTTCAGTTATGTGTAGACTAGGAGATGGAATTATAATGTTAGACTTACGGCTTTTACTAAGGATGAAAAGGCTGCTTTGCTTACTTGCAAAATGGATGCAACCAGTGATGAAAATATCAGTTTTGTTGCTACTTGGAGCAGGTAATTATATTAATAAATAATTAATCTTTCATGGAAAATCTCTGTTCGAAAATAAACATAGACATTATTTTAAATTATTTGTTTAATTATTTAGGTTTATTGTTTGCATACGCATTTGTAAATGTAAAAGATGAGTTACCATCTTTTGCGGAAAGATTCGACTACAGAAAGCCGAAATCGCAGTGTTCCGAAATACTCGACGTCAAACATTCGACGAAATCATGTCCATCAGCTCTAGAAAAGGAATTCCTGCGACTTAAAACCAAAGCATTTGGTCTCGAAAACATGATTCGAAAAATGGTAATGCTTGTTTTTCATTACCTACAGAATAGGGTGATTTTTTACGAAAATAGGAAATCAATTTTTTTATTAAATACAATTAATGTAGATAGATAATTTTCTACCAAAAGAGATGAACTTTTAACCCAAAAACAAACACTGAAAAAGAAAGCCTTAAAGATTCGCATTTTTTAGGAAACAATTGACTTTAAAACACGCAATTGTGAGTTTTCAACAAAAAGGTTAATTTTTAACCAACATAATCTTTTTAACCAAATAGTTCAATATTCAACAAAATAATTCCATTAAAAGGAATTAATTTCCGACCGAAAAAGAATTAAATTTTCACTAAAAAAGGAATTAACTTCCAACAAAAAAAGTTCAATTTTGAACGAAATAGTTGAATTTACAAAATACAAAAGTGAATTTTGAACTAAATGGTCCAACTTTCAACAAAGAAAGAATTAACTTCTAAAAAAATATAAAACTTGTATTCAAAAGGACGAATGTTTATCCAAAAAGACGAATTTACAACAGAATGTTGAATTTTTGATAAAAAAAGATTACTTTTAATAAAATATTTCAATTTTCAACAAAATAACAAATTTTTAACCAAGTAGTTGAACTTTCAAGCAAAAGTGCCCAACTAAACAAAAATAGTTAAATGTTGTACCAATAAGTTGAATTTTCAGCCCATAAATACGAATTTCAAAAAATGAAGTTATTTTTCTATTAAAACAGTTGAATTTTTATATAAAAAAAGATACATTTTCAACCAGAAAGGGAATCGTTAAAATTTCAGTTATAAACATAATTTTTCAACAAAATATTTAAATTTTCAACAAAATAGTATAATTCTTAACCATAAGAGATGAATTCTGAACTAAAAATGTAGTAGTAAACTTTTTAATTAAAATGAATGAATTTTCAACCAAAATATTTGGATATTCTTATTGGATCGTATTCATTCATTTCCCATTTGAGCAAAAAAAACACGAGAAAATTGAGTAAATTTTATGAAAGCAGGGAAAAACAGATATTTAAAAAAAAAAGAGGGGAATGGGGAAATACAGAGAAGCCTGTGCCTATAAAAAAATGAAAATCATAATATAAATTATTTTTCCTTACAGAAATTGCAGCTAAGCAAATTTTATTCTTGTCGTGGCGGCAGAGGTATTATTTTTTATTCCCATAAAGATGTTCCGATAACTTTAGAAAGTAAACGACTAATAAAGTAAAATATTCTTTCGTTTTAGAAATAAATGAAGAGCTGGCGGATTTCGCTTCGGAAGCAGTCGGAGGTTTTATAGTAGACACTCCAGACACAGAGCCGTTTTATGTCTCTCAATCGGACCAACTCACTTTATTTGGAATTCCAATTTGGCGACCTTCTTACCACACACCGCGGAAAGTAATCCAGGTTAATATTGAAATTATTTAAATGTTATTCTAATTTCAGGTCTCACAGTCCCTATGGGATAAAATATATGGACCAAAGGGTACTTTTTGTCATGCTCATAGGGTACTTTTTTCGCGCTCAAAGGATAACAAATTCAGGATAAATTCCCAAGATTTCCGAACAATATAATTTACATTCAAAAGAATTCGAATGAATTGGCAACAATTTTAAACATTGAACATATTCCATTGCTTTCCGTAAAATTGGAATGAATTTAGAGGAATTTAAAATAAAAAGGAGAAATCGATGAAATTCATACACATATAAGGCGAATTAAAAAAAATCAAATGAATTTAAACAATTTCAAAATATGAAAAAACTTCATTGAATTAAGTAACTTTGAAATAAGCTCAGAAAAATTCAAGGGAATTCATAGAATTTGATGAAATGTCTACGAAATTAAGGTGAGGTTAATGGACTGCAGGATCAATTAAATAAAAACTGTTAAAAATTTAAAAAAAAATCAAATTTAATTAAGTAGCCTTACTAATTTCTAACACAAGAAGTGACTAATGACTACAAAACAATTTGAGTTTAATTCAAAAGAACTCAAATGATTTAGAAAAAATTTAAGAATCGACAAAAGTTCGATTGATTGTAATAAATTTCGAGCCAATTTACAGAAATTTAAAGGAAATGAGAAAAATTAGATAGAATTCATAAAAACTCAAGCTAAATTTAAAAAGAAATCAAGTAAATTGAAAACAATTAAAAAGAATTTAGGATAAATTAATAAGCATTCAGGGCGAATTCCAAATGAATTGCAAAAAATATTTTAAAATCTCTTCAGATCTTTGAAACCCTACAGAATCTGTCACGTCTTGCGAAAAATTCTTTGAAATTCATTAAAATATTATTATCCCTTAAAATCATTTAAACCCTTGTAAACTGCTTGAAATTAATTAAAAATTTCCGCCTAATCTTTTAAAATAACCTAATACATTTTTAATCCTTTAAACTAGCTTCAAATTTTTTTTAATTGATCCTCAGGATTAATGAAATTAAAACTTTTAAAAATGAAAAAACAAAACCCATTGAATTAAGTAGAATAGAACGAATTTAGAAGATTTCAAGTAAATTAAAAAAATTAAATCAATTTAGGGTGAATTACAAAAAATTCAAATCTCTTCAAATCTTTTAAGCCTTACTAATTTCTAACACAAGAAGTGACTAATGACTACAAAAAAATTGAGTTTAATTCAAAAGAACTCAAATGATTAAAAAATTTTTTATGAATCGACAAAAATTCGATTGATGGTAATAAATTTGGAGCCAATTTACAGACATTTAAAGGAAATGAGAAAAATTAGATAGAATTCATAAAAACTTAAGCTAAATTGAAAAAGAATACAGTAAATTGAAAAAAATTTAAAAGAATTTAGGATAAATTAATAAGAATTCAGGGCGAATTCCACATGAATTGCAAACAATATTTTAAAATCTCTTCAGATCTTTGAAACCCTACAAAATCTCTCACGTCTTGTGAAAAATTCTTTGAAATTCATTAAAATATTATAATCCCTTAA
>JAWWLR010000092.1:60506652-60518188 GCA_035041075.1 Acraspis erinacei | reverse complement strand
TTTGTATGTCATCCCCTATATGTACACCAATTTTCAACCTTATCCGAGTCATGTTATCGCGTTGCCATTTACGTTGTGAGCCCACGGTCTATAAGCATTTCTATTTTTCAGGATTGCTACGAAACTTTAATTTCGAAATTAGCTGACTTTTCCCTGACGAATTTTTAATTTTCCCTGACCGTTATTTTTTAGTTATTAAAAACAAACCTGTATTGTCAGAAGATAAAATTTGAACCAAATGGTTTACTTTTCAACTTCAAAACATTGCATTTTGAACAAAATATGAAAAAATTAAATTTTCAGTTAAAACAATTTAATTTGTGGCAAAAAAAGGAGTTTTCAACAAAATAGTTCGATTTCCACCAGAGAAGAATTTTTAACAAGCAAAAAAATTAATTCTTAACAAAATGTGTACCTAGCCACCAAAAAATATTTTAATGATTGTCAAAAACAGTTAAAAAAAACCAAGCAGTAGGAATTTTTAACAAATTAGTTGAATCCTCAACAAACACAGAATAATTTTCCCACCAAACTGAGGAATTTTCAACAAAATTGGTGTACCTTACACCAAAGCGACAAATTTTCAAAAATAAACAAAAAAATGAATGCTTAAAAAAAATTTACATGCAAAAAATATTTTAATTTTTAATAGAAAACAGTTGAATAAAAGCAAATATTACGAATTTTCAACAAACCAGTTGGATCCTCAACAAAAAAGGTTTAACTTTCAAACAAAAAACAGGCATATTAAAATTGTGGAATTTTTTAGCCTAAAAAAAGTCATTTATATCACCAAAAAACCTGCATTTTTTAACCCAAAAATACGAATTTACAATCCCAAAAAAGACGACTTGTCACCAAAATACAATGGAAGTTAAATTTTAAGTTGAAAAATTAATTTTCAATAAAAAAAAAAACAAATTTGCAGCAAAATAGTTCAATTTTCAACCAAAAAATACGACATTTTAACCAAATATGTGAATTATCAAAATATAGTCAAATTTTCAGTTTAAAAATCAATTTTTAACAACAAGAAAAGAATTGTCAACAAAATATTTTAACTTCCAACCAAAAAGATGAATCATAAACCTTAAAAATGATCTTTTAACAAAGCAGTCAACTTTCAGCGAAGTAGTTGAATTAAAAAAAAAGGATGAATTCTCAACCAAAAATATAAAAGTTGATATTTATAATACTGAATGAAAAATGGCTGAATTCGAACAAAGAAGAATTTCCAACAAAATAGTTGAATTTTCAGTTGAAAAAATTAAGTTTCCACAAAAAAGTTGAATTTTCAAGCTAATAATAGAATTGTTAACCATAAAAAATAAATTCTGAACTAAAAATGTAATAATATACTTTTCAATCAAAAAAAATAAGACTAAGAGTAAAAAAACATAACTAATTTGCTAGCCAAAAAATTGTATTCTCAACAAAAAACTTTATTTTTGACCAAGAAAGAGGACTTTTCTAAAAAAAAAATAATAATTTTTAACCCAAAAATGATGAATTCTCAACCAAAAAAATATTAATTGGCATTTTAACAAAAAAATATTTGTATGAAAACCAAAATACGGTTTGTTTAAACCAAAACGGATTTTTAACATACATGAACTTTGAACCGTGTAGCTGAATTTTTAACCGAAAACGATGAATTCTCAAAGAAAAATATAATAGATATTTCAACCAAAAAAATATTGAAATATTTAATTAAAAAACAGTTGAGTGAACAAAAAACGATGAATTAAAAAAGAAAGTTGAATTCTCAACCAAAACCGATTAATTTTTAGCCACAAACAAAAAAAGTATTGAAATTCCTACGATAAGGGAGGAATTTTCAACCAAGAAAGATTTTTAGTGAATAAGCCAAAAAAACTCATTCTAATAATGTTTAATTTTTCTGCCAAGAAGATGAATTTTTTTACATAACAGTTAACTTTCCAACCAAAAAAATTACTTTTCGTTCTTAACTTCTCCACCCGAACTTTCTTCAATTTCTTAGATTTATTAAATCCTGATAGCATTATATTTACCATCGACACGACGCTTGTAAACGTACTGTTCCATTTGGAAGTTGACATTTTCACTACCAATGTGGGTACTTGCTGCCAACATCTTGGTAACGTCATCCTCTTTGAGGGCTAACGCTTCTATATCTCCTGACATTTTAACGTTGTGGTTGAATTACGATTCAACCTGAAAAAACAATTACACATTCCTTTTTTAATATATCTTATTAATACGAGAAACAGCATTTTTTGTAGGAAAATATACTTTCAGAAAAGATTAAGCCATATGTACCAACAGTTATTTATTCTGGACATAGATCTATCATCATAGATTGAAAAACACACCTATTAACTTACATTTTCTATTACATAAATTAAATATTAAGCAAAACTTTTTGTTTTGTCTAAATTATTAGAAACGATTTCTTTAAATAAAATTATGTATTATTGCACATCTCATATAACAGAAGACAAGATAAAAATAGTTTTAAGATTTTAAAACATTATCATTAAAAAATATTAACACAATATCAAGTAACATTACAAAAAATTCAAAAATGTGTAAAACTGAAGAGTGCCAAGAGAGTTTGGAGTAACATGCGACATAACCTCACTTTCAATTTCGATTAATCTTTGCAAGTTTTAGAAGGTGGGTAAAGAATGTTTAACTAATAAATTTTGAACCCAAGTTTTTAAATCCTTGCAATGTATATCATTCTCTATAAAATTTTATTCTTTTGCAATAATAACATAAGTTTCTTGCGCCACGTGCCCCGGCACAGTGTTTTTATTAATAAAACCTTTATACACAACGCTCTTTGAATTAAACTGTCAACGATTTTAAATTAGATTTTTTAAAGCTATTTTTTAATCATAAATTATTATTAATTTTGCTCAACTTATAAAATAAATATGAAAGAAAATAAGATGACAAACTTACGTCGTGATGCCACTAGGAGTATTCCGTAAGGAAAGGACAGGAAGTTAGATATGTTAGGTTAGGTGAACTTCATTCTTCAAAATTGGGCTTTATAAAAACAAAAAATTTCTATTAGAAGAGTATAAATACTTTTAAAGCTATTTAAAAAACAAAAATAAAATTTTCAGTTACTTATAAACATTAATAGTTGCTTATTTGCGTTAAATATTCTTTTTATAAGAATATTAGGAAATAGAAAATAATAAGGAATACGTTAGTCAAAGTCTAAACAACACGAACAGAAGGTTCACAAGACACAATTTGTTTAAACTTATCTCTCAGTACTTTTCCAATTAAAATGCAACATGTAATCGGACCTACCAAGTAATATTAGTCAAAGATGTTATAAAAAAAACTCGTTGCAAGTGGAAATTTTATATCAATGTCGCTTGTGGTTGACAAATGTTGAGGTTATGGTACTCTTATCCATAAGCCGATTTTATTTAAAATTAACGCAATAAACCCTTTTCGTCAGGACTGTAAAGTGCAGAAACATTTTCGAGATAATTTAGTTTAATACGACGACCAAATGCAACCAGAAAATATATTTATCTCCAGAGTGTCGTACATAACCTAAAAGAGAAACGTCACTTTCCTCTCTTTTCTGACAAATTTTTCATTAAATTCGTCTTTAAAAATACTGCTGAAAATCATGTTATAACAAAATGAATCCCGCAAATCATAAAACGGTTTTTGTGTTAGATCACACGCCTTATTTTGGTATATCTACCGAAAGTCCATTAGATTTCGACTGCCTCAAAAGTCGGGGGCAAAATCTCATTCCTTTGGCCCCTATTTGCAAATCATTATGGACAACGAGTGTGGAATCCTCGATGGAATATTGCCGAATTGTATGGGATTTATTCCCTACTGGAAAATTGGTAAAAAAATGTTTGTCATTGATCTATAAAAGTTTGTTTACATTCGAGTGTTTCGTATTTATACATTATTTTCTTTTTCCAGGTCAGATTTGTTGTGAGCGATCATGCTGCACATATATTAAATACCTGGAGTCCTCTACAACAAAATCTCTCACATGTAGGATATTTAAAAAAATGTATTATCTAGGTTAAAATATGTGCAATAAGAAAGAATTGGTTTTTAAACTAATTTCACTTAGAAAGTCGGAGTTTCGTTTATATTTTCGTATTGAATATTTTAGATCATGAACGGGATGGCAATCATAGGAGTTCCGCCAAGATCTCATCAGCCTGGAGCAGATTTTTCTGTGATACATGGTCTGAGAGTTGCAATTGAAGCCCTGACCGAATGTTCTGAAATTCAACAGGAAAAAAGATCTAACTCGAGTGAGAATGCCAGCAAACTATTAAATAGAGGCAGGGTAATTTGCATCACAAGTGCGAGAGACAATATCAATATGAAAAGCTTGGAGAATATTTTCCTCAACGAGTTAGCACAGCAAAATAAAATTGCCTTGACGTCAGATCGGTAAGAAATTTTTTAACTATTTCTTCAACTTATTTTAGAATGAACTGTCAAATTGAACAATTTCAAATTAAATCCTCCAAGAGATTGTCAAATTGATATTTAGGTGCTTCAAAATTTAATATTTTTAAATGGAAATAAACTATTTTACTTTCAATCATTTTCAACTTAAGGTGATACAAACTGAAAATGTTTAAAGTTAAATAATTTCTGGTCAAAACTTTCAAAAATTGAACAATTTTAAATGAAAGCAGTTCTAAATACATTTATGTAGAAGACTTCAGGTTCAAACATTAAAAAATTTAACTTTAGAATCAGAGGTGTGGATTATTTTATTTTAAATTGTAATAAAAATGTAGACACTCTTAGAACATTGGATTTTTTTAAATAGAAAAAAATCTAACTTTACATCAAGCCGGTTTAATGTGAAATTAGATTTTTTTTCTATTTCGAAAAATCCAATCTTCCATGAGTGTCTAAATTTGTGCTTAAAAATTTTAATAAACGACTGCACCTCAATTTAGAATCGAATTTTTTCAAATGGAAAAAAGCCAGGAATTTTCGTGAAACCCAGGAATTTCTGAAATATTGGAGGTTTATCTTTTGGCAGAAAAGTCGTGTTTTTGGTTGCAAGTGAATTCTTTTTTATTTAAAAGTCTACTATTTTATTTTTGGTCCAGAATTCATTTCTTCATTTTGTAAAAAAGATATATTTTTTGGTTGAAATTTCATTCTTTTTATTTAAAAAGTCTACTGTTCTAATGTTTTTAAATTATACTATTCCGTCGAAAACTTATGTTTTTTGTTGAACATATGTATTTTATGCTTGAATATTAATTCTTTGTAATTGGAAAGTGTACTATTATATTTTTGGTTTGATTTTGGTTTGTTGAACATTTGTCTTTTTGATAGAAAATTCTTATTTTTTGATTTAAGGTTCATATTTTGATAGAAAAGTCTTTTTTGTTGTTGAAACTTCATCTTTTTGCTTGAAAGTTAATTATTTTTATTTCAAAAGTCTATTGTTCTAATTTATCTTCAGAGCTGACCTCTTTTTAAAAATTGTACTATTTCGTCGAAAACTGAACGTTTTTGTTGAACATTTGCCTTTTATGTTTGAATATTAATTATTTTTAATTGAAAAGTATAATACTATATACTCTGTCCAGAATTCACCTCTTTTGTTCAAAAATTCTACTTTTTGGTTGAAAATTTAATTATTTTGTTGATTATTTAAATATTTTGTTAAAAAGTTATATTTTTGGTTGAAAGTTCATTCTTTCGATTAAAAAAGTCTGATATTTAATGTTGGATTCAAAATTGTTCTTTTTTATTCAGAAATTGCACTATTTCGTTATTAATTAAACTGTTTTGTTGAACATTCATCTTTTTGGATAGAATATTCTTATTTTTTATTTTAAGTTCAGAATTCGTATTTTTTGTTGTAAATTCTACTATTTCGTCGAAAATTAAACTTATTTGTTGAGCATTTGTCTTTTATAGTTGAAAGATCATTTTTTTAAACTAAAAAGTCAGCTGTTATAGTGTTAATTGAGAATTTATATCTTTTGGTTACAAATTTAATTATTATGTTGAAATTTCATATATTTTCTCAAAAAGTGATATTTTTTTCAGTCGAAAATTCAATTGTTTCGTTAAAAATTTGTCTTTTTTAAATAAGAATTCATCCTTTTAGATTGAAAATTCATTTGTTGGTAGATGTCATCTTTATTATTATTTTTATTCTCGGTTGAAGTTTTTATAAAGTTTTAGTCGGCACCCTCATAATGAACTATTAAACATTAACCAATATCGAATTGAAACATTTCCATTTTATATTATATCAAAAGACAAATCGATTTTAGAAAAGCATAAATCCCAATTTCTTATTTTTTTTCCTTTTCAGCCTGATACCAATAAACCATTGTCATTTGGTTATTCTCAACATATTCCCTAACAATGTGGAATCCCAGGTCACTAGTCAAAATCCACGAGAGGTTCGTTCCTGTTATTTAATTATTTTTATATTTGATATTTATGCCTAAATTATACAATTAAAAGAAAATACTTGCCTTGCGATTTAGGTTTCAGCGCTCCTTACGATGGAAGTCCATTCCATGAAAGCTCCAACCCTCCACTCAAAATTATCGCACTTAATTTTATCCCATTACGATTTGGCGAGTACAACAGTGACTGGAATTCCGATGAAAGAAGAACAGAATGCGAGTTCGTCTGCAAATTATGACGTTGAAATCTTTCACGCTTCCGCTGCTCATTTGGCAATCTTGAAAGGTAATCTTTAATTTTTTAAATAATTTCTTTGTCGACCGAATGCCAATGAAATTTTTTTTTGTACGTGGAAAGAAAAATTATTATTTTTTCAATTATCGTAGCAATTTCAATTATCATTTTTAACTTATATACGAGTCTTTTAAAATTTTAAGGGTAAAGTGAGTTTTTTTTCGATAAATTTTAGATTAAAACCTGTGCCGCTTTTGCAGCTTTTGAGATATTAAGTAGATATAACTTATTTTTTGTTTTGTTTTAAACCGTTCACTTTTTATAATTTTCAAGACTTTTTTTGTTTTTATTGTTCTAGTTTTTTAAAGTGTTTTCGCGCATTCAAACCCGATGAGAAAACCGAAGAATTAATAAAAAATGGTAAAACTTTTTCGATTATTTGAACATTAAAAAAAGTGTTCTCAAAACAACTACCTTTTACCATTTAAATTTTTAGGGATAATATGTACTAAGATAGTCTATTTACCATAAATTTTCCCTTTAGTATTTCTTTGTTCCTTTGGGAGAAATAAATTATGTTTTTTTGTTTTGTTTTAAACCTTGCCCTTTTTGCAATTTTTGAGATTTTGTGTTTTTCCTGCCCCAGTTTGTTAAGTTTTTTCGCCCCTTCGAAACCAATGAGAAAACTGAAGAAATAGTTTTTGCAGTTTTTGATATTTTTGGGTTTTCTCTTTTCCAGTTTCTCAAATTATTTCGCTCTTTCGAAACCGAAGAGAAAAATGAAGAAATAATAAAAAATGGTAAAACTATTTCGATTTTTTGAAAAATTAAAATAAGAAGCCTTCTCAAAACAGTTAATATTTTCCTTTAAAATCTGTAGGAATAATACGTATTAGTATAGTCTATTTACCATAAATTTTCTTTTCGGTATTTTTTTTTTAACTGAAAAAAATACTTTTTATTTTCTTTCGAAACCTTCTCATTTTTAGAAATTTGTTGTTTTTATTTTTGGTGGCAGTTTGTCTAGTTTTTTAGCCCTTTCAAATCGATTAGAAAAATGAAGAAATCATAAAAAAGAATTAAAATTAAAAAAAATTAAAACGCGAAATTTTCTCAAAACAGCCACCGTTTTTTCTGTTGAAGTTTTCAGGAATGATAGGTAATATGGGTAATATATATTCGAGCGGAATGAGCTATGTTTTTTCATAGGAAAACAAAGAAAAATTAACCAGCTTTGTTGTTTTTGACGCATTATATTGTTATTTCCAATAAAAAAACTTTTTTTCTGGTTTGAAGTAAAAAAATAACAGTAAAATATATTAAATGCAAAAGTAGTAAGAAAAAATATAATTTTTCTCTCGAATTGCAAATACACCTCATATATAAAATGAATGGTAATTTTTTACGAAAATTACATGTTTTAATTTTTTTAATCGAAAGCTTTACCGTTATTTATCATTTCTTCGTTTTCTCATTGTTTCTGAAAGATCGAAAAAACTTGACAAACTGGAACTAGAAAAATCCACAAATCTTAAAAATTGCAAAAAGGACTTAAAAAAGGACGAAATACCAAATGGAAAATTGATTGTAAAGAGTCTTATGATTCCTAAAATTTTCATGGAAAAGCATTTGTGGTTTTGGCAATAATTTTTTTTCTTTTTTTTCAAAAGAATTATTTCAAAAATTGCGAAAATATTATGGGTTTTAAAGCAAAATTGACAAAAACTAATTTTATCCTTAAAATTGTTAAGTATTTGTAAAAATGATAGAAAGGTGGCTTGTTAATCAAAAAAATACGCGTCTCCAGTTTTTGACGTCCAAAAATATATATTATTGGCAAGAAAATCCTGTTATTTGTACCTATAAAAAATAAATATCTTTAAAAAATCTATTTTTAACACAAAAAAAAGAATTTTCATAAAAATAATTAAATTTATAACCAATTATATAAATCTTGAACCATAATCATGCATTTTTAACACAGCAGTTTAACGTTCAACTGAGCAGTTCAGTTTGCAACAGAAAAAAATGAATTCTCAACCAAAAATTAAGTTTCAACCAACAAATATATTTTACCAAAAGAACTTAATTTTCAACCAAAAGTTTATTTTTTAAGCTAAAGTCAAATTTTTTAGAACCACTTTGACTTTGATACCCAAAACGAAGAAATTTCGCCAAAAAATGTGACTTTTGAACAAAATAGTGGATTTTTCAACCAAATAGTAGAATTTTGTTAGTAGACTTTGCAACCACAAAAATCAAGTATAAGAGTACAAAAACAGTATTTAAAAAATGTTCAATTCATAAAGATTAATTGTTTAGAAGAGACTTAAATATTCACCCACTGAAAAGTCAAATTTTCAACAAAAGAGTTCATTTTTAACCGACAAAGATGAATTTTCTACCAAAAAGAATAATGTTTAATCGAAAGGGAATGCATTCTCCACCAAACAATATAATAATTGGCATTTCAACCATAAACTATGTTTATTTTATATTAAAAAAACAGTTTGATTTAATCAAGGAAGACTAATTTTCGACAAAGTGTGAAATAGAAAAAAGACGATATTTCTAACAAAAAAAAGTTATATTTTTTAATCAAAAACGATTGAAATCGACAAAAAAACAACGGGTTTTAAACTAAATATTTAAATCCTCAATCAAAAACAGATTAATTTTTAGTGAAACGTTTGCATTTTCAATCAGAAAAATGTATAGAAATAATTATAGGTATTTATTATAATTATCATTCTTTCTTAAATGAAGCAGGGATGAAAGCAAGAAATTTCCATTGCAGGCAATCCACAAGACTCGGCTTTGCTGAAAACTTTTCGCAGATTTGAAGAAGGTTCTGAGTATGAAACGGTGACCTTGAAATGGTGCACGCCGAGAGGTCACAACAATGCAGAGATGCAAATTTGTACGGCAATGCATAGAATTACTCCTGTGGATGTAAACAGTAGGCCTTCATCGTGTCTTACCAATTTTTTACTGAATGGAAGATCGGTGATGTTGGAAATGGTTCGGAAAAGCGGAGGAAAAACAATATCTCATGTTCTCGCCGCTCATGGTGGAGAAATATTTATTCATACCCTTTCAACCTCGAGAAGCGTTTTGGAAGATCCACCATCGATAAGTGAAGGATGTGGTGGAAGAGTGACTGATTATCGAATTACTGTAAAATATTTATATTTTATCTTATTGAAATAAGAAATTTTCAGAGATTAAAAATCATATGAAGGTGACAATTGTTTATATTCTTTTCAGGATTTTGGAACTTTTATGAAAACTAATCAGCTGGTACCTTTAAAACGAACTTCAGTCAATGCTGATGGACCAGCAGATAAAATGAGAGTCAGACTTGAAAGGCACACAAAATACTGGCCTATTACTATTTCGAATACGCTGATGTTTAATATAAAACAGGTTAGCAAAATTTTTTTGAAGATTTCACAATAATTTCAAAGATTAAGAAAAATTAACAATAATTTCAAAGTTTTTCTTTCATGGATTCTATTAGGATTACACAAATATTTCAGAAAATTTCAAAATATTTCACAAAGATTTTAGAGATTTCATAAAAATTTGAAAGACTGCAAAACTTTCAATGATTCCACAAAAGCTTAAAAGAATTGCGCAAAGATTGTACAAAGATGTCAAAGATTGCAATAGATTTCAGATGATTTAAAAAGATTTCACGAAAATTTCAAAGATTTTGGAAAAATTCAAAGATTGAAATTTGATTTCACAAATAGTCAAAAGAATTCATGAAAAACTTAAAGATTTTTTTTTAAATCTGAAAGATTTCACAAAGAATTCAAAGTTTGCAAAAGATTTCAGATGACTTTAACCGTTTTCACGGAAATTTGGAAGATTTTGCAAAACTTTCAGATTCCACTAAAGCTTTTAAAATTTTCGCAAAGATTTCAATAATTTCAAAGATAGTACAAAGATTGCACAAAGAATTCAAAGATTGCAATAGATATCAGATGATTTAAAAAGATCCCACGAAAATTTCAAAGGTTTCAGAAAATTTTTAAGTATCACACAAAATCTTTGATTTCAAAAATAATTAAAAGAATTTAAAAGGATTTCTTAAATTTTTCAAAAATATTACACCAAAAAATCAAAAATTTCAGACTTCATAAAAAGTTCAAAGTTTTCAATAGCTTTTAGATGACTTTTAAAGTTTTCCCGATTATTTAAAAGATTTCGCAAAAAAATTTAAATGATTTAAAAAAATTAACAATAATTTTAAAGTTTTTCTTTCAAGGATTGTATAAGGATTTCAAAAATATTTCAGAAGATTTCAAAATATTCCACAAAGATTTTAGAAAAGAGTTCAAAGTTTGAAATAGCTTTCAGATGGCTTTAAAAGATTTCATGAAAATTTGAAAGACTGCAAAATTTGCAATTATTTCACAAAAGCTTAAAAGAATTTCGCAAAGATTTTAAAGATTGTGTAAAGATTTCAAAGATAGCCATAGATTTCAGATGATTTAAAAAGATTTCAAATATTTTGGAAAAATTCGAAGATTTTACAAAGATTTCAATGATTGCAATAGATTTCAGATAACTGTAAAAGTTTTCACGAAAGTTTCAAAGATTTTGCCAAATTTTGAAAGATTCCACAAAAGCTTTAAAGAATGTCACAAAGGTTTCAAAGGTCTAAAAGATTTCACAAAGAGTTCAAAGATTGAAATAGATTTTAGATGATTTAAAAATATCTCACAAAAATGTCGGAAAATCTTTAAAGAGTGCACAAAAGACTTAGATTTCCCAGATAATGAAAAGAATTTTTTAAGATTTCATAAAAATTTCAAAGATTGCGATAAGTTTCAGATGACTTTAAAAGTTTTCA
>JAWWLR010000092.1:60376939-60387114 GCA_035041075.1 Acraspis erinacei | reverse complement strand
ATAAAGAAAAGAAAATCATTTTCCTCCTTGGATAAAAATAAAAAAGAGGAAAGAAAAATGAAAATGCAACCAACAAAATCCCCTTGCTTCTCTTTTTTTCTTTCTTTCGTCTTTTTTGTTTTTATTATTCTCAAATCACAACAATAAAACATTTTTTTAAATAAACACCACCAGGATGCTCTCTTCCTGGCACCTGAAAATCAAATGAGGTTCAAAATGGAAACCTGTCATGAATATACATCGGAAACATCCGATGTGGGTCAAAAGGTAAACCGATTATAAAAAAAACTGAAAAATCCATCATGAGCAAATCAGAACTAGAGAATGTAAAAGAAAATTTAAAACTTATGGAAACTGAGTGCTAAATATAATTAATCAAACTAGAATAACTCTTGTTTAACCTGTGTTACTCTATCCTTGTATTAAGAAGTCTGCCAGTTTGTCCCATTTAAGTATTCTGCCAAATCTTGCAAGTGATCTTGTAGACTACACCACCCTTTTCAACATTATCAAAAGGATCCTTGCAAAAAGTTATTATAGAATCCATTTTAAATGGTATACGGAAAATAGTATAAATCAGCCATAAGTATACCGCTAATTCAAATCAGCGTATATAAGCTGGAAAATCAACGTAATTTAGCTGTTAGGCAATGAAACTTCACTGATCAGCAGCTAAATTTCGCTGTTTTAGCAGCGTATATGCGCTGATTTGAATTAGCGGTATACTTATTGCTGATTCAGATTTAGAGAGTATAGTTCGGATTGAAAATGCTATAAAATGAATCGAAGTGTTTGAGTTGAGGGGAAAAAATTGTTGATTTGAAAATTCAAAAAAATTCCTGTTCGTTTAAAAATTGTGACGACTTTTTAAATAAACAATTTTTCCTAGGAAACAATAAAAAAACTTAGAACCTTAAAATGGGGATATGCAGCTCGTTTTCCTGGGTAATGATGCTGCAAATATATAATATCTATCTGACTCTCTTTCACACTATAAAGCACACTACTACATATCATCCCTTGAAGCGTTAGCGACTTACCCAAGAATATGGGGCTAAGTCGCTCACTCATGAAAAAAAGTGAAAGAAATTGCTTAGAAGGAAAACGATAAAGAAAAAGTGACTATAAGTTTTCAAATCAGTTTTAAGCAAATAAAGTTACTAAAACTTACGGCAACGTTGAGCAATGTCCTTATTGTCACTTGGAACATTAGCAGATTTATTATTAACCTAACGTATAAGTAAGAGATATTAGAACAATACATCTTATAATTTGATAGAGGTTCTACTACTTGATTGCTGTAAAAGGTATTTTTGATCTCTTAAATGGAATAATTATCAAGGGAAACAGTTCTTTCTTTGGTTTGTCATAAAATATTATGAGCCGTTTTCTTTCACAAAAATAAAATTCTTACCAAAATCATTCTGCAAGAATAAAAAAATATTGTATCCACGCAACAATGTGTACACGTCTCGCCCGGATACTAAACAATATAATAAATTGCACAATTTTTCACACATTTTTTGCCAGTCAAGTTTCTCAGCAGTTTTTTTTTTACATAACCTAATTAATGAAACTACAATAAACAAGGTTTAAAAATAAAATTTAACATTTTTGAAAAATAAAACAATCTCTAATATTAAAATTTTTTATTCCGAGAAAGAGATCATTTGTTATAAAAAAACAAAGTTGCGGGTAGCCAGTTTTTCCCAGATGCGCCGCTTAGTCACATTTTAAGGAAATACAACTAACATTTTGTTGCCTAATTTTTAATTTATTGAAAATATGCAAAAACGTATTTTTTTACTGAGTTAAATGCACACTATTTTGGAAAATTTTGTATACGTCCAACCTGAGATTTCTTCAGCTTGGACCAAATAAACATGTAATATTGTTTTGCTTTCACGGAAAACAATCTGTCATGGCGGTTGAAATCTGTCAAAATCACAGACATTTGTTTTTTAAAGCAAAATAATAAAATGTTTCTTTAGTTCAAGCTGATGAAATTTAAGGTTCCACATATTCAACATTTTATCAAATTTATACATATGACTCAACCAAAAAAAACACGTTTTTCGCACATTTTGAAAAAATGATAAAATGAGCAAGTTTTTTGGTGAAATGTATAGTTTTTTATTATTATTCAGTGGAAAAAACTGGTTTAAAAATAACATTTTTCTCTTTTTTCGGATTCGATTAATTTTAGCGCTTTATTTTGTTAAAAAGGAATTATTTAAAAAAAAAACTTTCGGTAGTTTTATGATAACCAGGTGCAAAACGATCGAAGTGAGTAACACTACTACTTGTTGGGAAAACCAAGCTACAAAATCACATTCTAATAGTGTCTACGTCAAAGAATGACGTCAGCATCGTTCCTGGATCGAATCAGCTCTAAAGCGCTTTCATTATTCAACTTCGTTATATTAAATTGACGCGTTCAAGTGAAAAGCAGGTGGTAGTTATTGACACTAGACAGTCAGAAGATTAATCTTCCGAAAAGCGTTTTAAACGCTAGTTCATTTTCTATTTTAATTATTATATCATTTTATTCCTTTTCAATTTTCATATAAAGTGTTCAATGTTCATTTGTACTTTATTATTTTTACAGGGCGTCCGCTAAACATAATTTTCGAGACTCCCTGACGTTTATTCGAGAGTACAGGAAAAAAGGAATTTTAAAAAAAAGGAAACACAGAAGAATAGGGAAAATACTGTGATCCATGAAATTATAATTTTCCTAACACCCTGAGATTTAACAAATCGCATGCGAAAAACTGAAAAAATATATTAAAAGTGAAGGTTTTGAATAATGAACTTACCAATTTACGATCTGCGAGTTAAGGAGGAATCTTCGGCTTCTGAAATAAATGACCACAAAATTATTAGAAATCTAAGACTTAAAAATTTTGCTTAAAGAAATCATATCGTTTAAGGAAGAAGGAAATTTACAAAATAATAATAAATCTTTTTTTATGCCGAAACGGAGGATTTTACAAAAATTCTATTTTTTATAAGTACATTATATAGTTAATAGCCTTTTTTCTAGGGGGGAAGTGGAAAACTTAAAAACTAAACGTTTTTTGCATAAAAAGTTCTGTAAATAGTATAGTTTTAGTTAAGTTTGGAAACAGGAAATTTGGAAGAACAATAGTTTATTCTGTAACATGAATGATGGGTTATGACTATGAAAACTGTATGGTTTATTACTATAAGATGGAGGAAGTTTAGAAGTAATTCATTTTTCGATAGTTCAAAAATGAAGTTTTTTGCATGTAAAAAGGGGTTTTAAAAATAGTTTTTGATTTATATTTGGAAGAAGGAATTTAAAAAGTGTTTTTTTTTTTCACCCAGGCATAAATGAAATGGAAACATGACCAAATATTACCCTTTTTACGATATTTTCATTGAATTAAAGTTCTTCCCTGGCTTGATATAGAAAATGATCTTTTTTTGAAGTTCAATACCTAATAGTTTTTTCTAACATGAAAGCGGAAAATATCAAACATATATTTAGTTTACCTATATGTACAATTTTATAAGGAAATCCAAACGCACGACTGTAATTATTCTACGAACTATGACTCATTCTAATCAGAATAAAACGCAAACATGTTAATTTTCTTTACAACTTTTTTTGCAGGCTTACAGCCATTTTGTATTTAAAAGACAAGATCTACACATTCTACACCAAGTCCCGGGACACATACGACTCGAAACATGACCTTCAAGCATTCGAATAGAGCTCATTTCTTACTCTCGTTCGCACGCACTCTTTTTCTTTGCAAATTTAAAATAAGACCTAAAATTAAACGTAACATTAAATTAAATAGACAGTTAAGTCATTAAAATCCACAATATTTTAGTACAATTTTAGGGTGGCCACCCAAACTTAAAAAAAATGCAGGCAATTTTCCAGCTTTCCGGTAAAAAAATACATGCTTCGCGGTTAAACTTTACACGTTTGTAATTATCATTATTCAATACTAATTACTTTATTATATCAATTTAAAAAATAATTAACCGTTTTAGACTTCCAAGGAAAAATATATCATGTAAATTATTGTAAAAGTGATTCTAGACTTCATAGCCTAAAATGTGCTCTAAACACGAGAGAATAGAGTGATTTAAAAAAAAGGGAAATAACAGGGGATTTAATTATTTTAAGCAACAATAATGTACATACCATATTCCTAAGATTTCAAGCCGAAATATATTGAAATTTTAACAAAATAGTGGAATTTTCGAAAAAAAAAGAGTTGAGTTTTCTAGTTAAAAAGTCGAATTTTTATGGAAACATTTGACTTTTAAACCCGAAAAGAGGAATTTTTGGTAAAAATGTTAATTTTCAACCAAATATTTGAACTTTCAAATAAAAATGACGAATCTGTTAGAAGAAAGTTGAATTTTCAACAACAAAAATGACTTTTCTGCTAAGAAATGAATTTTCGACCCAAAAATATTACTTTTGAAAGAAATAGTTGAATTTCCAAGAAAATAAACAAAATTTTCAACTAACAAGTGAGGTCGGTAATATAGGGATCTGAGTGTGTCACATGCCCTTACGGAAATTCGTAGTTGGATTCTTGGTTTTATTTTCAGGAATTTTGCATATTAACTTGATTAATAGACGTTAAATAGGATTTTTAATTTTATTTTAATCTCATTTAAATTTCTTATATTTTTAACAAAAAATAAGATAATGGACTTTTCAATCAAAAAGAATTTATATTTAAACAGAAAATAGGACTTTTCTATAAAAAAGAAGAATTTTTAATCCAAAAAGACCAATTTGGATTAAATTTATAAATACATTTTATTTGATAGTAGACTTTTCAATTTAAAATAATTAACTTTCAACCAAAAATTGTTGGATTTTCTCAAATATAGTTTTTGGATTTTCGCTGGGAATTCATTCATCAATCAATCATCATAGTATAAAAGGAAAATTCATTTTTGGACGAAGCGGAATATATTTATTGCAAGAGAAAGAAAAATCTAAAAATCTCCCGCTTTTCAAACAAATTACAGGCTATTTCCCGTGGTTCAAAATTCCAGGCTATTTTCCCGTTTTCCCGGTCAGTTAGCATTTTTAGTGAAATTTAACCATTTTGTAATTAGATTCAAAATAGCAATCCATGCGAAATTCAAACACGAAAATTCAGTCATCAAAATAAAATATTATTAGTCAAGATCTTTTTCCTATGGTGAAGAATAGATTTACTTTGAAATCGTTTATTCTTTAACCTTGACTGTGCCTAATCGCTCTAACAATCGATTGAAGTTTCCAAACGGGTAATGAATGCCGTTATATACAATGTAAATCCTGCCCAGTTACAAAGGCAGTACAATGTAAAATGTAGACAGATCCTTGAGGTCGTTAGAAAAGTAATATCCTTGCATGTCATTAAATCAGAGTGGCCTAAAAAATGATTTTCAAAATTCCCTCACTTTTCCTTGATTTTTCCATGACCAAATTTTCATTTTCTCTTACCATTAATATTCAAAGACCAGAATTTTAATCTTGTAACATTTCTAACATAGCCTCTTTCATAAACCGAATAATACAATTATAGATTCAAAAATAAAAGTTTCAAAATGATTTATTTCAACAGCAAGAATTACTTTTACAACGTAAAAGATGAATTTTCAATAAAAAAGTTAATTTTCAATCAATAAAGATGAATTTTTAACAAAATAGTTATATTTTCAACAACAACAAAAATCATTGAAAACCAAACAGTTTCTTTTAATAAAGCTAAATAGTTATACCTCAAACAAAACACATGAATTCGCCAAAATAGTTAAACTTTTGACCAAATAATTGAATTTTCAGCCTACAAATATTAATGTTCAACCAATCTGTCAAATTTTTAATCGAAAAAGATTCATTCTAAACAAAAAATATAATAGTTGATATTTCGAAAATGAAAAAAAATCAACATAATATCCAATTTTATACCACAGTGAAATTTTGAACAAAACGAGGGATTCGCAACTAGTGAATGCATGTGAATTCAATTGAAGTCACGTGAAGTCACCTGGAGTCACTTGAATTCATTTGAAGTCATTAGAATTCTCTTGAAATCTCCTGAAATATCTGAAGTCGTTTGAATTCATCTAAATTCACTTGGAGTCACGTGAATTCGCTTGAATTCACTGGAACTCACTTGAAACCATTTTTCAAGTCAATCGAATTCGCCTCAAATCTCCTGCAATATCTAAAGTTATTTTATTTTAAGTGAATTCACTTGTACAAATGGCTGTCTTTAAACTCTTGTTCACTGGTGTTTGAATGTTTTTATAAGCCAGCCCCTGCATCAGTGAATTGAAAATGTCCTGAACGTTGGCCGCTGATGGTTCACGAGACCTTCTTTTGGCGGAAAGTTCAAATCGAGATTCTGATAATTCCATTTAAATAATGATAATAATATTTATGGTCAATAATGAAACCTTCATGTGTATAACTGGGTCTTTAAAGGATCAGTCGAAATTTCAATTCAAATTACCGTCCCGCATTTTTTACTATATTTCAATTCCCCCCGCCTGTTTCCTAAAAGATCCAGTGTACACACCGTGACTCGAAAAATATAGTGTACACAAGCATGGTTAATTAAAATATCGTGTGAATATTCTTATATTATTATTATTTATTCATAATTGATTAAAATTTTAAAATTCAAATATTAATTTTAATTAAAAAACAAAAACTGCGAGAATGAAGTAAAACATTATATATGGACTAAAAATTAATTATTATCAGATTTGATTGACGTATTTTTGGCTTCTAATTTAAATGAATATTTGAAAAAAAAAAATTAATCATAATCATCAATTAATAATAACGCTACAATAGTTACATAATATTCAATTTTAGTAATAACAATGAATATGAATATCATTACTTTATATGAAACATCGATTTGAACTTCCCGCCATAAATCGAAGCGAATTTACATTCAATACACGAGTATTTTACCCTTTTAGGTAGTAAGCATTAATTTTAAAAATATTTAAAACTTTCTAGATTAATGTCTCGTGAAGAATATTGGATAAAATAGCTTTTATTTTGTGAAAATTGAACTTTTACATTTTTCCCCATGCATTTTTTAATTCAGGCCTCGTGAACAATCTGCGCTCCTATCGACTGTCGGGCATAGTCAAATCTCAAACCCTTTTTATTCCGTGTATTCTGGGCAATGAGTCCGATAACTGTTTTAAGCGTAAAACAAAATTTCTAAGTTTCTTGTGAGATTGTTTTAATACATTAATAATTATTTATTGATAAAGTGCAACAGCTTAAGCGGATTAATGATAGTGAGTAATAAATGAACATACGAATATTCGATTCTAAATCAGGAAATTGCTTGAAGTTTGGCTATAGCTAGTTACGAACGTTTTCAGAGTAAACAGCGAATATCTTGCTGCATAAAAAAATACCAATTTATCTGTTTAAATTTTGGTTGGAAATTTCTCCTTTTAATTTAAAATGCATGTATTTGATTAAAAATTCTTTTTTTTAATTGGCAGCTGGAGACAACGGTACCTTTCAAGGATCCTATATTATAAATAAAGTTATATTTTTACCTGGACCCATTTATTCCTTTTTAAATTAAATTAATACTTTAAATAAGAATTTTTCAGGTACATGTACCTTTCCTTCGTTCTATTTAATAAAATTTTGAAAGGTTTCAACGTTCTTGATTAAGTGAAGTTATGAAATTTCGTTTTATTATTCTAAGGGTCTATTTGAAATTAAGATGCGCTCTAGAATTATCTTTTATTATTCTTTAATAATAAATAAGATAATTACTGGTGTGATTCATGAACTTAAATCACTTTAAATTCAAAATCACTTTTTTGTCTTTTGAGTCTTCTTCAAGTTATTAAAAAAATGTATGATATAATATTGATCAATGCAGTCATTAATTATTCTGAATTAATTTTTGGTACTTTTACTGATTTTATTTTAAGTCGCATTGTCAGAAAAAACAAAAATTTAATTTTAAAACTCGACAGAGACGAGATTACCCATTACGACAAACAAAACTGATGTATTTCTCTGAATTCAGCATTCATATAACATCTTTTTCATAAAAATCTAATTTTTTTATCCGTCAGTCCAAAATCTTATTTTAGGATTAGGAAAATTCTATTTGCGCATTTCTCAATCATTATTTATTATAAATATTAAATCTGAATATGTATATAATTCAAAGTTTACACGCTAACAGTGGCCAAGCGGGTTGTAGGCGTGACGCAATTTTACGACGAAAAATTGCTTGCATATGAATAAGCCTTTATATTTACAAGTTTGTTACATAACCTACCAATAATATTTATCAATTCATTATATCTACTAATTGCGGCAATAAATTTGGTAATTTAATTATCTGCGTTAAGCTATGCCCATCAGAGTTCGATTGCATGTATGCTTTAAGGTAAATATTGTGTTATTAATGAAACATAATGTCCAAGTGGGCAAAAAAATTAGGTTCTTTGGAAATAGGCTCAATCAGAATTGAGATCCTTTCGAACCCCAATTGTGGTGTCATTTCGAGCTCATTTATCGTTTTGGGTTCCTTTTCAGCAAGTGGGGTTCATTTTTGTTGCAGGTCCTTTGAAACCAAAAACGGGTTCCAATGGAAACCTCAGTTTTTTCTGTGTTAATCTTTCGGAATTATTCCAAACTTTTTTTTAAACGATCTCAGATGATTGGTTTCTACTTTATTCAAAGAAGTATTCAATTTCGGAACGTGTGTGTTCAATGATACCTTTGAACTTGATATCTTCAGTACTGCTTAATTTTTTTTCCAACGAACGGCTAATAATTTGTTCTTGATGTTTTTGTAGAAAATTTTCCAAAAAGTTAGTTAAATTTTCTTTAGGGCTCAACTCATGAAAAGTGTGGTTATTTCCTTGACCTATTATAGTAAAACAATGTTTACACATGATAATTGATTGCGTTTCTTTATCACCAATTTCACATACTCTAACAGTTTCACTTCCCAGATGAAAAAATTATATATAATTTATATATAGTGAACAAAACACTGATATTTTTCTTTTATTTTACATAGAAATATTCATAAAACAAATAAAAAATATCATTGTTTTATTTCACTATACATATATAAACTATATCTAATTTTTCACCTGGGTTACTTTCGGAAATTTTGTTTAAGGTGTGTGTATGTGCGCAAATTGACATGTCTCTAATCCCTGGTTCAGAAAAGGTTCTCTAATCCTACGGCTTTCTTCCGCTAAACCTTATACCTCTTGCAAAATTAAATAATCTCAACTTCATCTTTTGAAATGGGCCTGAGAACTGGGGTAATATATAATATGCACAATAGATCACTGGATGCTAATGAGAAATAGGTGGAAAACTGTGGACTATTTAGATGCAATGCTTTCAGTGTAAATCCAAGACTCTAAATTGAATGGAAAATTCCAAACAGTTCCGTAACAATTTTTAAAGCTAAATTTGAGAATTTGTAGGGGTGCAGTAGATTTGCGTTAAATAATGGATTTCCAAAATTCATAATTGTTAGACATATGGAAAGATAAAATTATGTCATAGTAGAAGTAGTAGATTAATAAATTCTAAAGTAATGCAAACATGAAAATTAAACAAAATTTGTATAACCATAACAAATTAGGGGTGACGAGTGGTTACACTCCTGATGACCTTAGCTTCTATGTTGCATTTGAAAGTAAACGCTCCACCGAGTAACATAAAAAATCCTCTTTTCTTTCACGATGGAAGTACGCTCTATTTTAACTTGAAAAGGTGAAAAATTGTTGGTTTTTAATAACTACAAGTTTCGCCCTAATGTTACCACCCTAATGATGAGGCATTGGAAAATAAAAAAAATAATTTAATCGAATCTTTTTGAAAATTGGCTATGACAGATCTCTTAAGAACTAGTTTGGCTTCTGTTAAAAAAACTCTACAATCGCTTTGAAATATGAGACGGAATATTATTTTGAACGTTTTTTCATTTGCGCCGCAAAGAGGGATTAAATGAAAAAACGAGATTCAAAATCACTTAAATTGTCTTGAATTTTATGAACATATGCTCATTATAAAAATAAAAATATTTATAGAAATTGTTAGAAAATTATTTTTAAATATGGAATGACAAATTTTCATCACTAAACATCACTCATGACAT
>JAWWLR010000092.1:60309380-60320687 GCA_035041075.1 Acraspis erinacei | reverse complement strand
CCCTATTATATATTATATGGCATTTTTTCTGTCAATTATTTTCAATTTAACATAATAGTTAATATATCCCAGCAAATCTCAGAAAGAATATTTATCTGAAGTTGGATAAAAAAGCTGCAAACAATTGAAAACTACAATCATCCAACGGCAGATAATTTTTTTCACGAGGCCGATAAAAATTAGCCGTCGTCGGATATTTGTAGTTATCAATTCTTTGCAATGTTTTTATCCAACTTCAGATAAATAATATCTCTGCGATTTACTGGGATATTACTGAAAGGAAGAGTGGCGATTGAAAATAGTTCATATTAACAGAATAATAGAAAATAATTATTAGATAATAGATAGTATAATTTGGTATAATTTGAATAAGAATATAAATTAAACCTCGTTTTAATTTTATTATAAATACATAAAAATGTAAATAAGCTTCACATCCCATTTAGGCTCATCAACAGCTCAAGCATTTCATTGATCATGAAGATCATAAATAATCTGCCACTTTTTCATTATTTAATTACAGCTATAATTTTCTAGGATTTCATTCGTTCGGAAAAATTTCTGGTAAAAGTTCAAACAAAAGGATCTTAAATTATTCAAGGATATTAGAGAACATTATTATACGTCTTAATAAATTATGATAAAATATTAGATCCTAGCAGATTACATCAAGTATTTTTATCCGTATTGCCAGCGTACAAGAGGAATTCTTTCTTTACGCGTATGTCAAGTCTCAAGGCCTGCAGAATTCTGAAGAAAGTCGTGTTAATAATTTAAAAAAAGAGGATATTAATTCATTTAAATTTTATGAAATAAGCGAAGACAAATAATTATTGAAACCTATGATAATACATCAAGAACTGGTGCATCACGTGATAAAATTCATCATAATCTCAAGTTCGAAATAGCAGTTTTCGTTCGCCAACTAAAATCCTCTCTACCTACTGATGCCAGTAGAATCATCCTTGCATAATAAATAATATAGTAGAAACCGCGAGCAAAGTTACTTAATAAAAGGGCTCATTATATATGTATTATGTCATATACAAGTATTTACTACTTATACTTATAAATTCCTAAATATATTTTTCATACGAGTCGTTCTTCTGAAAGTAAATCAAATTAGCATAAATCTGCAATCGAATTTTTCCTATGTTTTTTGTATGCATTCTTGAAGAATTTTCTAATCATGCATTTCTATTAGAAAACAAATAATACAAAAATATAGAAGAACTGAACTACTCACAAAACATACATGTGAAAAAATGTTATTGCAAGAACAGTTTTGTTTAAGAAAGGTGGTATTGTTTTGAATACAAAAATGAGCTTAATGTCGAGCTTAATATAATACATTAGTAATTAATTGTTAGTAGCATCGAAATTAATAAAAAAATATTTAAAAACAATCTTATCAGATGCTTAGTTTGTTCGTTACAGAAAAATTTAATTTAAAATCTGTTTTATTTAATCAGTTCAGTATATGAAGTAGAAGATTTCATTTTCGAATCAAAAGTTGAATTATTTTGAGTAAATTAAGTTTTTAGATATTATTTAATTTTCTAAATTATTCTAATCATGTAATGTTTAACTTTTAATGAAATTACGAAAAATCACAAAAATTAAAAAACCGACACTGAGATATTCCCGAAAATGAAAATATTCGAAAAAGAAAATTCCCGAAATGGGAAACTTGCCGATAACTTATAAAATTCCCGACTGCGTATGACATTGTCGAATTATGAAATTGTTAAATAATTTAATAAATAAAATACTCTTATCTTATTATAATACAGTTAATTTTGTCAAGCGACGTTCATTGCCTGCCCCGCTATTGTATCGATACGCACTCTAAAATACTTAATTCAAAACAACGTGGGCTTTAAGATCTTCGGGCCTCTTTTTAATTGGCCTTGAAATAAGTGCACCTTTAAATAAGCTAAAGTTCAATGTATTTTTTTATTTTAGTCATTTTTTTTGTGGCGTCATCATTTACGGACCCCAAAGCTACAAAGCACAAAATGCTAAAAAAATTCCTCTTTCAATTTAGGAAAAAATGAATAAAATGTTATACCTTTTAACTCTATAAAAATAAAAAATGTCCCTCTTCCATTTAAGAAAAAAGCAGAAAATTAAAAAAATTTCATTGCATACCTTCTAACTCAATAAAAATGATAAAAAAAAGGGCACCTTTCACTACAGAAAAATTTGAAAACGAAAATGTTCACCTTTTCAATTTCAAAAAAATGTTTGAAATAAAGCACTATCCTTCTTACAATTCATATAACATTGAAAACTAAAATTTTTTCCTTATTTACTCTATAAAAATCTAAAAAATGAAAATATTCATCTGCCAATTCAGTAAAAATAAAAAATGAAATTTACTCGAGTCAAAATCATAATTTTTTTGAGTATGCAAATTTTTTTGGCGACCTTTGACAAGATTTTCCCGCAGAGATGGTTGGTTATTTCATATTCCTGTCCAGGCTTGATAGAGACGAGTAATAGCTCGAAAGTACTTTTTTATACGAAAAAAAATTAAATGCATTAAGGTTGGACAGTTTTTTTGTCTCCTCTAAAATTCGAGTTTTAGCACTTACGACTTTACCAGGTTGGCCACAAGATCAAAATTTTAAAGAATGAACATTAAAAAAATATTTATACTGATATTAGGAAGTGCTTCCAAAATAAAATTAAAACATATCAATTTCTATTTTTTCGGACAGCTGCTTCATTTCCTTGACATTTCCCTGACTTCCCTGATATCCTTGACATGTGGTCACCTTGCTTATGCCCGGCGAGCCTTCATGTTTTAATTGTTAAGATTTGAGAAGATTTTTTGGACCTCGCTAGCGACCTATTGAAAAAATAAAAAAATATGTTACGGGTCTCAAATTACTCGTCAATAAAAACCAAAGTGAGCATCGCTTTTCGTTTTTTAATAATTTCAAAAAATTGCCCCTATTTAAGGGTTCAGAAGACCCCAAGAAAATTAAAACGTATAGGAAATACCATTAATTATAAAATCATTTTTCATTGTATTTTTTCTATAAAATAAACCTTACAGAAGTAAAATCACGTATTTTCTTGATTGAAAAAAAAGCGATGCTCATTTTGATTTTCAATGACGAATCATTTGATATCTGTCACATATTTTTAAATTTTTTCACCAGGTCGCTAGGGAGGTTTTAAATAAGGCGAACTTTGGCGTCTCTCTTTATTTTAGGAATTAGCTATCATGAGAATTTTTCAAATTCGGTACTATTGTAAACTGAGGAGACTCTTATTCTTCGAAATTTTCAATTTGTCAGGAATTTTCTAATTTCGGGGATTTTATATTTCAAATATTTTCTTCATCGAAAATTTTAGTTTCGGGAATTTTAATTTTCAGGATCTTCAGTCGTCTCTTTTGAATATTTAAATTTAAAGCTGTTTTTTTTTTTAAACAAAATTCTTTTAATGCCTGAAAAGTTTATATCCAATGATTTAAATATGAATCTGTTCCACTTAAAAAATCTATAAACATTATGTGTAATAAAAAAGAACTAAAACTGTTCAATTTTGAACATTGATTTACATTAAAAATTATTCGAATACCAAATTGTTTTAATACTTCTAATCAAAATAGTAAGGAATTCTAAAATCAATTAAAATTTGGAACTTTTAAAAATCACAATTGAACAATTGTGAAGATTTTTTTACATTAGGATTAAATGTTTAAAATCTATTGTTGCTTAAAATCTAATATTGTTTAAAACTTCAGGCTAAGCAATTAATAATGTTTTGATTTGTACTAGGATAAGCACCACGTTTTTGTCTATTAATATTTTTTCTTGTTTACAAATTGATCCCCACCCCTATAAGATGCAAGGTATGATCATCTGTGGGTCTTCAGGGCCTTCTCCCCTACTAGACTCGCAAGGATTGGTAAGTCCTCGTAATGCCCGTTCGAGTGCTTCAATCCAGTAAGAGTTTGCACCTGAGAACGTCTGGATCTGGTCCCCTAGATGTCCCTCCGACGACAACTTGAATTCCCCCGCGTTTTTAATCCATTCAAAAAACGCGAGTTCCACCATAAGAAGCATTGTCTTTAGGGTGTTGGAAAATCGGTTGTGTGTGTGTTTTCAGTTTTTACGCAAGAACCTTTTCTTTCGAGTTTTTTCGGATTTCAAGAGAAAATCCAGATCACAAAAATGAATCAGGTTTGTGATCAAACAATTTTCTGTAGATATTATAATACTATTTTCATATTACTATTCTGCCAGTCAAATTTTCACGTTTATGCAAATTCAAATCATTTTCCAACTTCACTGGGAACATAATATTTGCATATATGCATAGTATCAGATAAAAATTCATGGAACAATACCAAAATGCCGCTAAGAAACAAAACTATGTAATAGGTGCAATGTAATATGTTTTTGTGACACCATACAAATTTTTTAATAATAGATTGTGTAAACTTAAATAAGCACAATCTAACAACAACTTTTTGGCGATGTTTAATGACCAAAGTTTTCCTCATTTTTGATTAATATAGATTGTAAAACAAGATAATATATAATAACCTTTACTTGCGTATATATAAAGCAGACTAATTTACTTTACGGCATGTGGGCTTGCCACACTTTATGAAGGACATGGCTCAGGCTACGGTAAAGGTTACATTATCCCATGCATGGTAATTTCTTTCAAAACTCAATCGCAAAATCTTCAGACAAAAAAAGCTATTATTTTATTTTCCGGGAGCAAAAATCTTTTTCTCTGTACATAAAACTGTCGTAGAGTCCATTAAATTTGCACAATACTTAAAAATTAATTTGCAATGCAAATAAGTCACTTAATTTATACACTATGAGAGTAGATTTTTGGAATTGCTGATACATGTAAGCGTACTTTCTAAAAAAGAGATCTAATAGTTACGAACTTATTTTAAGGTAATTTAAAAATAATAAAGAATACTTATAGTAATAAGTAATAAGGTAGCAGTCTCTAGTTCTTTAATGTTGTTCCGCCCTCATGGTCACTTTAAAATAAATACTGCCTCAACAATAATGACAAGCCATCTATATTTTTTCACTAATAAAAGGAGAAAAATAATGTATCGTATACTAATGAGCGTAAAAGAGGTTGAAACTCGTATGCTAAGTATAAGTTATAATTATCATCTGACTAACATATAAAAAAAAATATTTATCCTCTTAATTTATTCTCTAGATATGCATAGTACAATTTGAAATCAGATCCGTAAAAATAAGTTCGTTTTCTAATGTCCAAAACAATTACACCAAAGTACAATAACATAAAAATTATGATTTTTTCAACAAATTTGTAACTGCTTGTAACATTGTTTTCAAATATCCAGATTCCAGCAAAAATGGTAGTTTATATTATTAGGTTTTATTTTATAATTTTCAACTATTTGGAACAATTTAAAAAAGTGGAATAGCTTTTTAAAAGCTTATAAAGTGTACGTAAAAAACTGAAAAAAATCGGCTTGTCTTTTTTTGATTTCTTTCATTTTTACTAAAAACTATTAATGACATTTTTGCTACAAAAATGTATAATTTTCACATTATTGTACCTTATTATATTTTTACAAATGCATTTACATCAGATATCAGATCTATCCTCATTTTTAATGTGCGACAAAAATGCTTCATCCAATGGAATTTTGTTATTAAGAAAAAAAGTGTTAACAACTCTGCATACCATTCCTTTGATTCGATTATTATGTCGTCTCCATAAACATTAAATATGTTTACGTACCTAGGTGAGTGCTGCGTGACTTGCTGCGCTGTCACTTTCATTTGAATGCAACCCCACAATTGCGAGTGATCATTGAAAATCATAAACAGTCATAATTGTATACTATCGATAGTGGAAATGAATTCTTACAACAAAATCCAAAGTAAACAAAATATTATAATTTGTATAATTTTTTCTTAGAAATCCAGCAAAACATGTGGTTTCTGTAGCAGTTACAAAAATAGCTAGAATTTTGGTTGAAACAATAAACGAGATTTTTAAAAACTAGACTCAAATTGTACTTTATTGTAAATTATTTTCCTGCATGGATCTTCTAAGGATTAAGTATATACTCCGCGTATGTGATAATTATATGGACAAAAAAATATTTGTTTGACCCACAAAAGTTTTTTGATTGTTTTAAAAAAATAAAAGAAATTACAATAAAATAATTGTTTACAAAAAACAAAACTTTTTCTTAAAAAATAAATACTTAACTCCCATTCACTTGAAACAGAAAAAACATTTGTTTTGAAGAAAAGGGCCTTAACTTTAAGAAAAAGAAAGCTTTGATAACTTATTCATATTTTTTGTTTTATTTTTTGGGAAATGTTATATGATAAATTAGTTGATTTTTGTTTAATATAAAATGTATGCAGGAGTTATCTGATAATATAATCTTAGACGGATGACTTGACATGGCAATTTATCATATCACTTTTAAAGCCATTTGAAATGTATGTTATGTAATTAAATTTCACGATATTGAAAATATGTATGTATGAAAACGCGAAAATCTGTGATGCATATTTTTACATTATACTTTTAACTTCGAGTTCATTGATATAACTTTTAATATACTTCACGCCTTCTGCGTAATCGTAGAATGTCTCTCAACAAGATCACGTTTCCTTGGAGAAAATTTTTTGCAATTCCAATCTAAGCGTTCTCGCTTCGATCGGTTCTTTCCATTTCTGATAGATTTTACTTCCATACCTTCATTTCTTATACAAAGTAGCAAGATCATTCTTAAAGAAATTTCATTTTATCTTTTATGATAATAAAAGCCATAATAAAGTCTATTAAAAATAGATACACAAAAATAAACAATTACAAAAATTATCAGAAACAAAATTTCTTAGTTAATAATTTATCAATCTAATTATTTATATATTAAATTTATATATCAGGAAAAACGTTTATCATTGTTGATCTCGAAACTTTCGAGGCTCCAAATTGGTCTTAATAACGAGGGCAATGATATTTGGGCATTCTGGGCGTGTACGAGAAAAATTTTTGATTACATAATTTCACTTTTCAGGTATGTAGAACTCGCGGTATATCGGCAGCTGAAAGGGGAGGGGGTACCTGAATGACGCCACTTGAACTTTCTTCCAATGATATACTTTCGATTTTCGTCAACAGGGACAAAAAAACGAGGCGAAAAACCTTTAAGTACAACTATCCTACTTCTACACTGTACTCGTATAGTGTATAATCATCGGACATGAGAAAGTTTCTTTTTGGAAGAGGTTCTTTTGTTAAAATCACTGTGCCTTCTCATCGTCAATAGGATGATTGGAATCAACAGCGTGACTTACAGTTCGTTATGATCAATAAAATTATGAAAGTAAAATGTTGTAACGCATAAATAATGTTTATGTATTAAACTCTCAGGGTTGCTACTAAATACCAATTTCGAAATTCTCTGACTTTCCCTGACTTTTCTCTGACCAATAATGCAAAAAAATGTCTTAACCAAAGTTAAAAAATTTGGTTTAGGAGCACAAAAGAAAAACAAACGATTTTTCAATAAAATGGTTTTTTCAACCAAATAGTTGAGTTTTCTACACGAAAAGATAAATTTTCAACCAAAAATGGAATAATGACATTTTTGGTTGAAAAAATTAATTTTCTATACAAAAAGTTAAATTTCAACCAAAAAAATTAATTGAATTAATTAAATGAATTTTCAACCTAAAAGATAAACCCTTTTAAACAAAAAAAAAACATCTTTAACCAAAAAGTTGAATTTCCGACCAAAGTGATAAATGTACAAGCAAGAATATTAATTTTATATTAACAATATATAGAATAAAAGCCAAATTTCCAATGAAATAGTTAACTTTTCAAGAAAAGAAATGAATTTTCAACCAAAAAGGGTGAATTCTCAATGGAAACTGTAAAAGTTGGTAATAAACCCAAAAAAGATTTTAATTTTAAATCAAACATTGGATTTTTATATAAAAATATTAAATTTTTATGCTGACAGATAAATTTTTAAACCAAAGAGACTAATTTCCAACAAAAGAGTTTAATTTTCAATTAAGAACGAATTTTCAATCAATAAAGAAAAAAATTTAATCAAAAATGTTAAATTTTCATGCAAAAAAGACAATCTTTTTACAAACTAGTTGAATTTTCAACCAGTTTTATTTTTAACGAAAAAATATCAATTTTCAATCAAAGCGAATGACGTTTGAACAAAAGCTTTGAACTTTCAAGATTATAATAAGAAATTTTAACACAAGACGTTTTTTAAATTAAAAAATTATGAAATAAAAAAATATCGTTTACTCAAAAAAAACAAAAAAAAGTAGTTCAATTTTTAGCTTAATTATTTTTCCTCATTTTAACGATTCTCTAGAATCGGTCATTAAAATTTAATAATTTAGTCGCAATTAATAAAAAGGAAGTAACTACTAGCCCATAAAAATATAAATTAAATTATGCAACAAGGGCAGTAATAATAAGATCTGGTAATGCGAAACATACAAATTGCATAAAATATTTTAAAATCTGAACTTCGAAATAATAAATCATATATTTATCCAGACCGGGGTATATATTACATAAAATACGCGGAAAAAGTGAAAGGTTCGGAATAGCGAAATAAATGTAAAAGAATAACAATATAAATAAAAGGATCTTTGAAAAAGTAATAAATCACATCAGTTTATCGCTTTTAGAAAAGGGCATTTTAAATCAGTAATTATTATAAATATGACTATGATTATATAATAGCTGTAATAATTTTTGTTAAACATAAACGCTAGTGAAACTTTCAGTCGTCACAGATATCTTAATTCGATCGACCATGGGAGTCAGTTTTGTCCTCAGAATTGTAAAGAATCATGAAATAAATGATAGAAACGTTAAAAAAGGGAAGGGAAGCATTGAATTCGAGGTGATGTCCGGAAAACTACCAAGGGCGTCTGGTCCTCTCTGCGAAAAATTTACCCGCACGCACTTGCGTTCATGTTTGTGCTTGGCATTGCAAGCGAGCGCTGAACCAGTAAATCCCCTTATTTGATAAATCCATTATCATTAATGAACATGAAAACTCGAGCGTTCGTTATTTCTCTAAAAACTGTAGTTATCAGATTTTGTATTCATCTCCAAATTCACTATTGGCCAGGGGCTTAGATCATAGAATCTTTGCCTCCACTGTTCATCAGGGCGTATCGAAAAAAATAAAGTCCTTCATTCGTACCCTTGTGGAAAAATTTAATGGCAGTCTGGTGCCAGGTCGGGCCCAAGTCTATCTTTATCTAGACTGTACAGGCTGGATGATCTGATCTGGCACAGGTCTGGCGCAGGTCTGGCGCTAGTCTTGCCCAGGCCTGTCTTTTAAATTCACCATCCAAATAATGAACAACATATTCTATATTCTGTCTGGAAGGTCTGGTCTCGTCCAGCTCTGATCAGCTAAATACACTTACAGTGAAGAATGTTTTTTTCCAAGTTATTAAAAAAATAAAGGGAGTTTAGTCAGCAGCTGGCCAGCCTCCAACTAGTGACTAATAATCCATTAACTAGTGGCTGATCAGCCAATAACTAGCGGCTGACCATACGGCCTGGCGTGGGACTAGATAAAAAAAAACGCTACACTTTTGGCCAGGCCTAGAACAGACAATCTGGTCAACGTCAGTTAAAAATACTTCCCTAAAGGTGCTCTAAAAAAATCATTTTGTCTCCGCTTCGTATATAAAGTCAAGAGCACTAAATGCGACACACTTCTTCTTATTTGAAGCACAGAAGCATTCAATATTTTTTTTTCTGTATCTATGGTGCGGAGACAGGAGATTTTTTTATGAAACTTAAGGGAAATGTTTTTGACTCCAAAACCAAAGTTTTCATACCTATTAGTTCTAGAAATCGTTTTTAATGTGAGATTTTACCCACTTTTTTGGACATTGAACTGAAATATTTTCTATATTTTTAATATATTGTAATACAAGTATTAATACAGATACATTTTTGTGGCGGGTGTGCAACGTTTAATTTTAAACTGGAATACATATCAATTTATAATAATTAGGAAATTAAATCGATAATTTTAAAGAGCATGCTAATTTTAGGTGTTTGAAAATAAGTATATAGCCGCGAATGCATTCAAACACTCAGTTACGTCTGGAATTGTGGGTACTTTAATTTATTTCTTTCACTGATTCACGCTAAAGTTTGTCACGACGACTGTGAGAAGTCAATGAACTAAAGACTAAAACATTCTTCACTTTTCAGAGTATTTGTGAAGTGAAATTTATTCCTATTATAGAAAATATATAGAAACATGACAGTGATTCATTATTAATGTTTACACTTTACAAGTTTAGCTATTAGCGAAGCCAATAAAAAGCATTTAACTCTCTCATAATTGAACCAGTGAAATTACAGTGGTTCTGTTTAGAAAATTTTTAAACATAGTTCAATCATTTCTGAAGTGATAAAATATATATTTCTACCTTTAGGATTTACTTTGGTATAAACCAATTTCGTAGATATTGCATAGAAATAAAATAAGTAAAAACAATTATCGTAAAACTAAATTAATCGCGCTATCAGTAAAAAAATAAAGTTTGCATTAAAGCCCATGAAATATTCTATCCTTGACATGATTTTTCATCAAAATGAATACATAAAATCTTTTAAAATATATAATTTCTATGCAACCACAGAATTTTTTTTAGGGAAACGTTAAAAATTCACACTGATGGAATAGATATACTTATGTAGATGTTTAATTATGTCTACTAATTTAGAAACAGGAAATTATTATCCATACATGAAAAAAATAGTTTATTGTGTTGAATAATCTCCAATTAAATAAATTAGTAATAAAAGTGCTAACATCCATATCTGCATTTAAAAGCATATTAGTTTGTTTAATTAATATACAATGTTTGTAATACTATAATTTAATAGATATCTTTAAACTCGTAATAAATATTATGCAATATCTGACAACTCAAATAATCAAACTCAAATTTCATATTTATTATCGAATTTAGTTAAATACGGTCATTGATTGATATACTAATGGTAACATTTTTACTAATTATTAGTCATTTTTTACTAAGACATTATTTAAAACTGAAAAACGCGTAAAACAATTGAGGAATACCTTTTTTTAAACTTAACTCGTGATATTTTCGAAAATAAAATAGATTTTTAAATAAAATTTGGACGAGTAACTCTTCTTACTTTAACCAAGCCTTCGAGACAATAAAAAACGATTAAACAACATGTAATTAATGATAAATTAATGATATGCATTCCTAT
>JAWWLR010000092.1:60161626-60178041 GCA_035041075.1 Acraspis erinacei | reverse complement strand
GATCTGTACCTCCAGTACCCGGACAATCAAAATACACTCAGTTACTGAACGTTATTGAGGAACTTGGTAGTGATATTCGACCTGCATATGCCAGCAGTCGTTCGTCTGCTGAACGAATAAAACGTGGACTTGTTCACGCTCGAATGCTAGTCAAAGAATGCCTTGCTGAAACCGAAAAAAGTGCTCGCCAGTAGAAAATTACTTCAAATAATCTCCAAATATTTAGCGAGTGATAAGACTTAAGGGAATTTCGATGCCTCAACCGTTTTATTGTGAGAGTTCATGTCTGATCCAGAAAGGAATAGAGTTTTAATAGGTTTTCTTTGTGGTTGAAAAACTAGTTTGTTAGTTTCTTTCAATTTACTGATACACCATCGTTCAAAATTGTGCGCCCAGTTAGGAAATTGGATTACAAACAGGCTTGTATTATAACGTGACTTAATCTGCGAAAAATTAAGTTTGAATGATTTAAAAAAAGTGGTTAGAAAGCTTATTTAATTCCGCGTCGATTGAACACTACTTGAAGTAATTTCAATGAATAGGTAAATGGAAAAATTGAAGTTTTTCTCAATTAAATTCTGAAATCTCCTTTTTAAAATTAGACCAAGAAGATAATGAAATATTTCTTGGTTTTCGAATTATCATATAAAATATGGAGGTGTGCACAATACGAAAATCGGTCTGTCGAGCTTTTGTTAACGCATGGAAAATCAGAGACGCCTTAGCAAAAGACTGCTCTGCCGCTCGACTGACTCAAAGAATTAATCACTTTGTAAACCAGCTTGTTTGTAATCTGATTTTCGTAAGTAGACACAGAATTTTGACCGGTAGTGCATTAATTTTGCTCTCAATGTTTGTTTAATGATTGAATATGCCTAGACTATATTGTCAGTGCTATTATTTTCTATCAATATTTGAAGAAAGATAGATGAATCTCCAATTTTCTACCTCTATTAGACTTAAATTAATATTTAAGAAGTCCTATTTAAGATGGACATTTGACACTATTTACTTATTACCTATTGCAATTAAGAAATGGACTTTTGATCCTCGATGCGATAATTTTTAAAACTAGACTAATATTTATCCGCTTTTATGTTTAATGGAAACGTATCAATTTATTGAATTTTAAATTAATATTTATATTTTAAATTTGTAAATGTATACATTCAATTTTTTACTGATATGTGAACTAAGGGCATTACTAATTACAATCATAGAGTAGAAGACTTTAGTTTTAAACTCAGAATTTTGTCTGAAATAATCGATTTTAGTGCAAATCGTAGAAATGGATCTGTTAGTGTTTAAATAGGTGAAAACGAGAAGGACCAAAGTATAAAATAATATGAAACACTTCGGTGTAGCCGAAAAAGCCTTCAATATTAAAAAGTACCAAACATGACTTCCTACAGGAAATGTAGGGTGGCCACTTGAATGAAAAATCTGGATTTAAAAAAAATTTTAGTAGATAAAAATGAAACATAGTTCAATATTTTCAAATTATTATTAATTTTAAAATTTCAGTTCAAATTTTTAATTTTTCAAAGCTTTGAATTTTAAATGTTACGCCATTAAGGGTTTCTACATTCATTTTATAAAATTGTAAGCACTTCAAATTAAAAATTATTCAAATTTAAAACTTTTTAGATTGAAAATTGTTTATTTTCGAAGATTTAGATTTGAAAATTTAAGTGACCAGTCTTTATAGTAAAATATAGTTACCAAATATTTTAACCCTAAGACTTATAATTATTGTCAGTATTATTTAATTTTTTAATGATTATTAGTGTTTATTTTCTATCAGTGTAGAATGCTTGTTTGTATTCTCAGAGACGAGGAAAATTAGTTATAGTTCTACATCAGAATTTTCGCAAAAATATAAATTTTTTTTCTACGAAGTTTGTTGCATTTTTCACAATATAAGAATCCTAAAATTTTGACAAAACTTAAATTCACATTTTAATTTTAAATCCTGTACTATTTAAAGGCAAAGACAAATTCGTTCCATTTTAGATGTTCTGCAATTTTAAAGCATTTTCCAAACTTAATTTTAATTTAAGTAAACAATTCATGAACTGTAAAATTCCCGTTTCTGAAAACATAGAATATAATGACTGAATTTTGTGGTGCGTCCCTAATATATAAGCAATTATGTTCCTAACTAGTTGAATGATGTAATGCTCAGGAAATTTAAGAAAAGTGATATTGTAATATATATAGACAATACCAACACACACTATAATAAAACTGTTACTAAATCTGACTTATGTAATTTAAATGAATGACTTGCTACTCGTACCTACGACGAAAAAAGATAGTTACAAATCGGAGAATTGTAATCGAAATCCGAAGTATTTTGTAGAATGTATTACAGTGCCATGAACTTTAAAAAAAAAACTTTGACTTATTGTATATTCATAAATATAATAAAAATTGTAAACCAATTCAATCTTTCATTTCTCCCTTAACTGAAAAAATCGATATTCCAAAGACGACAGCTTTGTAAAGACGCGCTTCTACATTTATTTACATTACTAAACTTTACTTCACGTCTATTTTATTTAATATTTTTAATATGAAATTATCTTTAATTTCTATTTGTAGGTTTTTTAAACCTACATATTTTTTTATTCCTAGATTCTGAATTTGATATAAGTATAAGCAAATTCTCTTTTGTTTCAGATTACTTCAAAAATGTTCTCCACGCTAGATTCCTTTGACACCATACTTTCAGCAGATTCAGTAGAATGGTGCCCCATTGAAAATTTCAGAGACATATTCGTTTGCGGAACTTATAAGTTATTAGAAAAAGAATCTATAGATGCATCCGAATCGCAAAAACGTGTGGGAAGAATTTATCTGTTTCAAGTAGAACATGGAAGATTAAATTTGCTCGAACAGTTAGAGGGAGCTGCAGTTTTAGATATGAAATGGGCCCGCTCAAGGGTTTCCAATAAGATTTTGCTCGGGGTTGCAAATGCCAAGGGAATGTTACAGATATATGAATTGATGGGTGATTCGAGCCCATGTTTACGATTTCTAAAGCAAATTCACATCGAGAAACCAGGAGAAGCTGTGTTGGCTTTGTCTCTAGATTGGTCGATCGGAGAGCAATTCATTAATAATTTTTCAACAAGAATTACAGTCAGTGCTTCGAATGGTTCAGTCCACGTTTTTGAATTAACCGATGAAACGTTGGAGGAAATTAAATCTTGGCATGGCCACGAGTACGAGGCTTGGATCACTGCTTTTGATTACTGGAATCCAAATATTATTTACTCTGGTAAAAATTAGAAATATTTTCATAATTCAAACTTGAAAGTAAAGAATTCAAGCAGTCACTCGACATTCGTAAAGTTTGCTTTGATGTTGCAATTTGCAATCGCTGATTGCTAGACCTTTTTTTTAAATTTCTTATTGCTTCAGAAAAATAAAAGCTATCTTTGAATGTTTAAGGTGGAGATGACAGCAAATTTAAATCTTTCGATATCAGGGTCGACACTCCAGTAATGATTAATCGATCTCACTCGGCTGGAGTCACTAGTCTTCACAGTAATCCCGGAGAACAATTTTTGTTAGCCTCTGGAAGGTAATTCACGAAAAAACAGAATTTAATTTTCCCAAAACTTGAGCGAAAGTATTAATCAAAAAAATATTCTTCTCTTGGTGTATTTCATAGTATCGCGATTATCAAAAAAAAAAAAAAATGGAAAGCAAAAGGACAATTTTTATGATAATTATTCATGAAAGCTGATATCTTAACTTAAGATATTTTAGTACAATACTTGTATAAACAATCAAAATGTTGCATGTTTTTGAAAGTTAGCAACTTCCTATGAGAAACACGAACATAACCTAAAGTTATTCTAAATTGTAAGTTCAATTTTTCAAGTCAGATGAATTTTCTTTAGAATAATATATTCGGTGGAAGACGCGAACATACCATTTTCTTGCTCAAAAATTGTAAATATTCTTTGAAAACTAATGAATTGTTATTAACAATGTACATTCTAGGCGCGAAAAACATTGGCACAACAAAAAACTGTTTTAAATTGTATATCTTCTTTTAAACCTATAAATATATATGTCTGGCAAGGACTTTAAACCTAATCTAAAATTGTTCAAAAATATTTTATCTTTTAAATCCAATGATGTTTTATTACAAGTACCGATTTTCGGTATAATGCGCCAACATAACCTATAATTGTTAAAAGGTTATGAATCCGAAAAATAGTTTTTAAATATTTTTAAACAGATTTGCAACAAAAAACACTATAATAATTTAATATTGTTAAGAGATTCTAAATCTTGTTCAAATTAAAATTATTTTTGTTTGAAAGTGCCAATTTCCGATGTAAAACGCCAACTTAACCTGAGTTTGTTGGAAAACTACGAATCTCTTAAATTTAATTATCAATGTCGATTCAAAGGTGAAATTTTGAACTCTTTTGATTTAAAATGATTAATTTATTTTATGATTTTTTAAAATTATTTTATTTATATTAAAAATTATCATTTTATGATATTCTCATTTTTCTAAAAGACGTTATTTCATCTGCGCTTCTCAATTTCATTTTTAACAGAATTTAAATTTAAAGTGACAGTTAATAAATTATACTCATAAATTTTCAGTTACGATGAGCGCTTGAGACTCTGGGATACCAGAAAATTGGGTCGGCCTATTTCCAAAACGAATTTAGAAGGAAGTGTTTGGAGACTGAAATGGAATACACTCGAAAACAATTATCTTTTGGCGGCTTGTAGCCACAGCGGGTTTCGGGTGCTTGATTGTAAAAATCTCGAAAAGCCGATGATTTTGGCGGAATATAACGAGCATGAAAGTCTGGCTTACGGCTGTGATTGGTCATTCTTAAATAGTACGGAACTTTTTCAACGAGATTTTTACCCAGAACCAGGACGACAAATTTCTTTAGTCAGCACCTGTTCCTTTTATGATCATTTGTTAAACTTGGCATTAATCGAATTTTGCTAACCAATTTCTGAGTCGATCTGAGAAATTTTGTAGGAAATATTTGTATGTAATTGTAAAAATCTATTAATCGAATGACTGAAATTTATTGATTGAAGAACATAATTTCTAGACAATTTTATTTGATCGAATTGATGTTAATTTATATTTTTATACGTTATAGTGAAAACAAACGCATTTAAAAAAAGTATTTGATTTTCGTTTAGAGATTTTAATGTTATGAGGGATGCAAACGTGCATGAAAAATTATTATAATGACGAAAGCTTTATTTTAAAAATTACAATTAATTATCGGTCTTCGAAACGAGACTGTTATTTGTGATTTATTATATTTTGTTAAATATTATACCTATGTATGTATATTCAATCTGATGTTTAATTGATAAAAACAATTTTTGTTCATAATTATTTACTGAAGAATAAAAAGACATTTAAGTTAAAAAATTGTTTTCATTCAATTATATGCGTAGATTTCTTCAATTAAGAAGCAACAAAATGTTTTATATTAGAAATGTTGAATATTAAACAATGTATGGATAGAAAAAAAGTCAAAATCATCATAGTGACGCGGATGAAAAAATAATTAAAAACCATTTATTTGTGAATGCATGGTTTTTAATCAACTTCGTTATATAATATTTGAACCAAACAATTCTGAAACGGATTATTCTAAACGTAAAAGTAAGTGATAAAGGTTTTAATAGTAATATTTTTAAGTGTAAAATGCATTTGCGAAATTCTGTTTTATTCTTGTATCGGTTGAAGACCTTTCAGTTCCACGGAACTCAATCAACTATCCGGAATTTTAAGTTAAAGTACATTATATTGCAATTTAAAAAAGCACAATCTCGAAAAAAAATCGTTTACTTTAAAAAAAATCCCTGACATTTCTAGGTTTTTCCAGCTTAAAAAATTCCAGGTTTTCGAGGTAGGGTCTAATTTGAATATATTAATTCAATTAGCGGACACTATTAGATTCAAAAAAATACAACCTGATCCAAGCAGATTTTTGTTCAATCATTCTGAAACCTGCTAGAAACAGGAGGGAAATTAAATTTGGACTTACATTTGCAGATCTCTGCTTGCTTCCTTTCTTCAAAATCAGAGTCTAAAATAAAAATATAAGGGAGTAGGTATAAGCCCAAAATCTTAAAAATGCAGAGTGAAGTATCTCGAAATAAAAATAGGTATTTGTTTTATTACCTGCAATATGAAGCGGCGACATGTCCGTATAGAAGACCTGGGTCCTAAGAAGTTCCGAAGAGTTCCAAAATGTTCCGGAAAGTCCCAAATTTTTTCACAATCAGTCGAAGGCAGCCGGAATACGAATAAAATATTTAAATCGTAAAATCAAAATACTTTACGTGCAAAATCTGGAGATTGTTAATTAAATTAATCTGAAAAATTGAGCATTTAGCTATACTATAATAATATTGTATAAATAAATTATAGTTAAATCAAACCTTTTATAAAAAGTTAATGTATCTCCTAAAAAGATAGTAAGAGAGGAGTTCAACTCTTGAGAATGTCAAAAAAAAAATCGTTTTTTTGTTTTGATATATCTATTAATTGAAACTTGTTTCTACAATAAATAAAAATCCTTGTAAAATACCCGTCACAGGAGATTTATTTACCACAAAAGCAAAGGAAAGAATTGAAAATAATGAACTAAAAACTACAATTTTCAAATTCATCGTTTTCTGAGTGCCTATTGAGACACATTTTGGAACCTAACCTCAAATTAAGTATCAGCTATTCGTTTTAATTCACTTGTCAGTTTTAAAAACTTCAATATCCTAATTGTCTTCAGTAAAAAATAAGTCAAAGTTCCAGCAATTTCTTCTAACAACAAGTCACGACTTGTTTTCCAACGGTTTAGCAGCGCCACTAAAAGTTCAGAAATGGCGCGAATGGAATCTCCCTGAAAACCGGCTCACTCGTGAAAAAAGCACTTCCCCTAAATAAATACCTTTCAGAATTACTTTTGTCGACAAATTATTCATTTAAACACAACATTTTACCCATTCGTTTATAAAAATACACGAAAAACACAGAATTAAGATTTTGTCGCAATCCGAATGGAGTGACGCCATTGCGTACTGAAGGATATAGGAGAAAGTAAAATTGATAGAAACCGAAATTCAGGAATATGGCACAACTACATGACGATTTCACGAAATTATTGGCGAATTTGAAGTATAACTGATTTTGGCACATGAATCAAATTCAATTTAGTTCAAACACTAATAAAATTTAATCTTAACAAGCTAAAACCCCGCGGACCACGGCGCGACGATTTCGTGTGCCAGAATGATGCTCGGCGGCGACTGAGAGGTTCGCCAACTTCAGGAAATTAATTACGAAAGCTTTTTCGCAAATTTTCAATTTGATTACTTGGCATTTAATTCTCATTTCAATTTCAAACTTATAAATTCAAAAAATAAGAAATCTTAGTGATTATTATTTTCGGATAGAAATTTATTGACAAGCGATAAAATCGTCAAAGTTTTAAGAAAGAAAATTTTATTTTTTGACAACACTGCATTGCGGAGGATTCTGGGTAACGATGGAAAAATTCGAAAGCGGTGAAATATACTAAGAATTTAACTCATTTTTCTAAAATCCATACTAAATAATTCCTTAATTTAATTTATTTAAAAAAAAGTAATATATTAGAAGCTAATTAATATAAATTAAAGAGTAAGTTTTTTTTAAAGTTCTTGTTCGTTTTTCTTGAAAATATGAAATTAGAAAGAACTTGTTACTTTAAGTACAACACAACTAGTTATTTTCACCTCAACCACTAGCTAACTTCACTTCGTTGAGTGCTGAGGGAAAAACAGGAGACCAAATGCATTTATTTATTTTCATTCATTTATTTATAGATATTTAATGAAATAATAAAATAATAATTATTATTGTTAATTACAAAGATATTACAGAAATAAGGTTTTGTTCCATGTATACTTGGCCCATTTTATTCCCCTGAGCTTTCACCGAAGTGAAGTTAGCTGATGGTTGAAGTGAAAATACCTCATTTTAAAAACCCGTAAACAATAAATTTAAATTTGAAGCACCCATGAAGTATAATTTTAGAATTTATATTTAAAATTTTCAAAATTCAACAGTTTTACAATCAAAATTTAAGTATTTTAAAATTAAAAATTAAAGTTGAAAGCAAACACATATAAATATTTTATGCTGATAATTTTTAAAGTGGATTAATTTATTTTCAAACCGATAGAAAGTTCAACAATTTTAAATCTATTAAAATTGAAAAGTTAAAAACTGAAAAGGTATGAAGTTGAAAGACTTAAATTATAAGCACATACAAATTCGTTAAACAAAATAGAAACAGTGATTATTTAATTCTTTTAATCGATAAATTGCTTAAAAATATTTTAAGCTTAAGGATATAAGTTTATATTAATTTAAAATGTACGACTGGATAATAAATTTGATAGACTTTATTTATGAAATAGCTATTAATAAATATAATTCTAAACAAAAAACGCAGAAAATTTAAACCTGAAGCGATTTAATTTTGAAAAGAAATCATTATGTGCGCGATTCTTGAATGTTTCCATTTTTTATGTATTACGTGTTGTACTGAAATGTGTTAAATTAGTCAAAAATACGTATTTTTATCTGTATAAAGAAAATCTTTTGGAACCTTTGAAACCTATAAAAATGTCTTAAAATGTCTTGAAATCTTCTGAAAGCTCATGAAATCCTATAGATTTCTCTGAAACACCATTAATTAAATCGTTTGAAATATTTTTAAATAGGTACTTAGAAAAAAAATGTAATTATTTAAAATGCCTCATAATTTCTTAACCCTCTTGATATTACTTTCAGTCCTTATAGTTAATGCTTATCATTACATGAAATCCTGTGAAACATCTGGAATTCTTTAGAAATAACTTTAAAAATCCCTTAAAATCTCTTGAATTCTCTTGAAATCACTTGAAACCTCAGGAGTTTTATAATATTCCGCGAAATATTATTATTCTTTTGAGAACTTTTACAAAATCGCTCAAATTTCTCTAAATCCCTGAACGTTAAAGGTTTTCTAAAATTGGTTGTAATCCTTAAAAATTCGGTAAAATCCAAAAGCCTTTCATAGACTATGAAAAGTCGAAAGATTCTTGGAAATATTTTAAAATATTTTGAAATACTTCGAAAATTGTTGAAAATACTTAGAAATTCCTAAACGTTTTTTTAAAATCCATTGAAAACTCTAAGAGTTTTACGATATGCCCTGAAATATTTTCAATCCAATTGAAAACGCTTTAAATCTCTGAAAATCTCTCAAAATCGTTTGCAATTCATAGATATTAGATATATTATGTGAAAGTACTTGAAACCTTTTACAATTCTTTATAGTCTCTAGAAATTATTTGAACTCGCTTAAAACCTGACTTCTAAATCTCTTGGAAAGTTTTAATCCCTTAAAATTCCTTTCCATATCTTAAATTGATCAAAAATACCTTAATACCCATTAAACCCCATAAAAACCTTTAAGAGTTTGAAATTCCATAAAACTCTTCTTCGTAAATTTTCAAAATCTCTAGAAATAATAGTCCGAAATACATCGAAAAACATTCAATTTTTTTTAACATTTGAAAACTATAAGATATCTTCTGACATCTTTTGAAATGTTTTGAAATATTTGAAACCTAAATATCTGGTGAACAATATATACTCAACATTTGAATGATCTACCCTTCGGTATTAAAGAATTAACGACAATTGATCATGTTTTTTATTTAAGGACATTAAGTTTTATTCTCTTATTAAAGTAGATAATTTAAGATTTTTCAGCTAATAAAATCATTTTACATTTTCCCGGGAATCTTAAGATTCCCGGATTCTTATAATTCTTATAATTCTTATAATCTTTTTTCTTTTTGTTTAATCATTTTAAATGTGTTGCAATCTTTTTCAATTAAAAAAATTATTTTTAGACATAAAAAACCATTTGAAATGTTCCCTGGAATCTTAAGAATGATATTTTGATTCTTTTGAAGTGTTTCAAAATTCTTAACAAGCTTCTTTTTTTTCGTAATCTTCCAAAATCGACATTCCCTTTCAAATTTTTTTAAATCTTCTCAATATTAAAATTATTTTCGAATCTTTTCAAAACTTCTTTATATCTTTTGAAACAATTTAGTTTTATTAAAACATTTCAAACTTCTGTAAAATTGAAAAAAATGCATTTAAATCTTTCAGATTCTTTTTCGAGATGTTTTGAAACCTTCAAAACTGAAAATTAACTTTTTTAAATAAAAACGAAATCATTAAAAACATTTTTCTCATATTCTTTAAAGTGTGAAAAAGTTTACAAATGATAGAGTGGCAGCAAAATGTTAAGAGTGGAATTATTTCGTATAATACTTATGAAAAAATTATCTTCATTCCAAAACATTTATTTCATCAATAGTGTTCAGAAAAATTTCAATATAAATATTATCATGAAATAAAATTGAAAGTGGCACCATACACCGACATTTCGGTACAAATAGCCGGATTTTTTTGACACGAATAGGGAGAGCTGGAAAAGGGGCTAATGTACCGAAATAACGGTAAGAATACCCGGATTCTCTCGGCACGTGTAGACACTCTCAATAATATTATTTATTTTAAAAAATTAATTTACAAAATTGAAGGTACAGAGAATTATTGGTAATTATTAAACGATAAAAAATGTAAAACAGCCACTAAAAATTATATACTCACGCAAAGTCGCAACCAATCAGGTTTTTGATAAGGGTTTGTGCGAGATATTGTTACACCATACTTTTTTTTAGGTAGGATAGATACAATTTTGAAAGTTAAAACTTGTTTAACTTTGTTGAAAGCATCAAATTTAAAACTGTAAATATTGTACTAAAGTTTAAATATATATAAAAATATCTTAGAAGTTTAAAATTTCAAATAAATGCAAATAACGAAAGAGAAAAGAGAAAGTAACATGCAACAAGTAACGAGCAACGCATTGCTTAAAATATCAAAACACTGCCCAGTTACTTTCAAACTTGAAAATCGGCCGCTAGAGCGCGCAGTAGTGTGTCCGATATCCGCAGTTCGAGATATCTCGTTGGCGCGGTCAGTTCGATAAAAATCAGTCCAGGTTGGTTCGTCCGGGACTATCTTCTTTATCCAGGAAGCTCTCTTGGAAGTGTCAAAAGTTGCTAAAAAGTGTCGTGTTTCTCGCGTGTGTCTATTAAATTATCTTGGACCTGTCAAGACGAATACACATCCGGAAATTCTAGCACAGCTTCCGTTGTTTTTCTTTCGTTCCAACCTCTCTCGGTGAGTGAAATAGTATAACTCAAATTATTTAAGTATGATTATGGATTCGGAGGAGTGTCCACAAATTGAAGTGCTCTAAGGATCAGCTGCAGGGTGCGCTGATCCTGTCTCAGAATGACTCAAAAAAGATCTCACTAGTTCAGCACCTGTCACTTTTGGATGCGTTCCATGAAGTTCATCTAACAAGTTGAAAGGTTGAAAGGGCTGGAAATGAAGGTTAGGATCATTCTCATCCATAATGTTGGACATGCATGATCTCTAGAAAATCCTTCAAATATCATTTTTAGGATTCATGGAAATCAAAATAATAATTGTATAAAGTTAAAAAAAATGGTTAGGAGGTGCCTTTTCAGGAAACAGATTGTTGATGGTAAATTACATTTATATTCTATCATGATTCGAACGCGTTAAGGAGTTCCTTCCGCCAGTTAATTTAGAGTAGTTTGTGTTGCGACGAACCGTGTCTCGTCATTGATTATTGTCATTTAAATTTAATACAAGTCTACCCCTTTGATTGACTTTAGAGGGTTTTTACAAAATGAAATAGTGATTATTTTGCATTTTATCTAGTATTTATGTGGAGTATTGACTTATCCTGCACTCCATTTTATCGNNNAGCTTTGCGTGGCAAGGACTTTTTATCGATCTGTTGCGATTGTAAACAAACGGTGACAACACGAGAAAAAATTACACGGTTTTGCTAATGTTAGTCTCATTGTTGTGGAAGAATTTAAGCGAAAATAATGATTATGAGAGACAATTAGTATAAGATTTTGGAATAAATTATTCAGGAGTTTAACTAATGTATTGATTTTGTCAGAAAATCATGGATGGGGACAAAGAATAGTAAATTACACTGAGTATTCTAGATATATTTATCCATTTTATTTTACTGGCTGTAATGTTATGTTATTTATGAATGTACACTACGTACAATCAATCTCAAAAGTCGTCAATCTTTAAAATGTTTTATAAAATATAAAACTATAGATCTATTGTTAATTTTTTACAAATCTTGACGGAGGCTCCTAAGCGTACTTGATGAAAAAATAATTCAGGTTAACATTGTTTATTTCAAAGTAATCATTTAGAGTTTTTGTTTTTGCTTCCTCTTTATGGGGGAAAGTAACTATCCTTAATAAATCCTAATGCTCAAGGCCTCATTTCATTTCTTGAAATTAATAATAAATCTATTATTGCCAATTTTATCAATCACTTTAAAGATTGGAGACTTTTGAGATTGATTGTACGTAGTGTACATACTTAAAAGAAATTCTTGAATTTTTTTCTGTCTTGAACTTGAAGATACAAATCCGCGTCAATTTTTCAATTTCACAAAGCTCAGCGTGAGCGACTCGTAAATGTCTATATATTGTCAACTCTCGAGGGCGATGTCCCCCGATCTTTTGTATTCCCCTCGTACAGATGTTCATTCATATATAAGCGAAAGAAATCAAAAGGCTAATACGCACACGTGTGATTAAATCCGCGCAAGAAAAATACCGAAAGCAGGGTGTCTAGCACACCATAGGAGATCAGAAAAACCCGGGAATTTTTGCTTGGAAAACCCCGGTAATTTGGTTGTTTTATCGGAAAACCCACTTTCTTTCTACTTTATCTTTTTATTCTTCAGTCGAGAATCAGAGAAAGAAAAATCACAAAAATCTGATTGCTTCACGTATGACACCATCAAGTTTAATTGACTTATCTTAATGTTATAATTGTGTATGAGTTAATATTTAGTCTCCTAAATAGATTTAAAAAAAACTATCAGAATTCTATATAAAATGAGCCAAGATGAAAATATCTGGTCATTTTTTAAAGAAGATATTGTAAATGCAGTACAATCTCAATTCCTTCTTAAAATTTAAATTAAATCTAACATAATAAACATTTTACAACGTTAAAAAAAAAGTTGGAAAAATTCAAAGACGTCTCGTCGGTAGAAAACTAATATGTAATAGAAAACAAATTATGTATACACATGTATGCCAATAGAAGAGCAGTTTCGGGGATTGCCTCGCAATAACCTTGTGATTAAATCGGTCATTGGAAACGTAAACAGTCTATTGTAAACTGGTGGCGACTCATTGTTTGCGCTGCCACACAACTGTGTAGCTGCATAAGCCATCCAGTAGTTCTTGGAGTTATTAAATCAATCGCTCGTACACAGGCGTTCTTTTGTATTTTAAATAAATAAATTTGATAGAAACTTAAACATGTTACACCAAATTTGAATAAAACATTGAAATTTACACTATTTTTGCAATATCTCGACAACATGACTTCATCCTGGCTCATTTTATCGAGAATACCGATAGCTTTAAACCTATTAAGTGAAAAAAATGTATCTCATATAATTAAAATTAAAAAAACCCAAGCATCTATAAGTAGGCGGTGTCATTCTCGTGATCGCTAATGTAGCTTCGATTAATTCACTTTAGTTAAAAAATATATTCAGTGAAAAACGGGAAAAACCCCGGGAATTTCAAATTGGCTTACCACTGGACACCCTGCGAAAAAAAACTGTTATTTAATTTACATGATGATACTAATTGCTCAGTCATTTTATGAAAACCTCGTACTCTATTTTAATATTTAGGAATCTTATAGTTCGCAAATTCAAGTTTCACTTAATTCATATTCAGATTATTACCAGTTCTATGCTGAAAAGATTTCAGATTTCACACTCCTGATCCTCTCTTTTCCCCCTTAAAAAAAAGAATTCCTCTTTTTCCCTGATTTTCGGAAAACTTCTTCTTTTTTACAATTTTTTTGCCTAAGTGAGAACTGAATAATGGAACCCTATCAGAAACTCCAACTATTTTTGGTTGAAAAGTTTCCTGTTATGTGTTTGGTTCAGAATTTATCTATTTCTTATGTTGAAAATTTAACGTCTTGGTTGAAAATTAGAGTATTTAATTGTAAATTTAATTCATTTGTTAAAAATTCATATTTTCTCGAAAATTCAACTGTTTCATTGAACATTCGTGCTCTATATTTTTTTGGTTGAAATGCTTTGGTTGAAATTTCTTGATCGAAAATTCGACCGTTTCCTTGCAAATTCACTTGTTATATGGTTAGAAAATTAAACTGTTTTTTTAATTCGTCACATTTGACCATTTGGTTACAAATTCATCTTTATAGATTAAAAATTCAACTATTTGTTTAAACCTGCAACTGTTGTTTTTAATTCCTTACTTCTGCTTGAAAGTTTTAATATAATTGATTGTAATTGTATTTGCATCGTTGAAAGCTAATTTCTTTTTGAATAGTCCAACTATTTGATTGAAAATGGAATTGCTTTTTGCAAATTCAACTCTGCTGAAAAACTAGTCTTTTTTATTTGAAAATGAAACATTTTGATTTAAAAAGCAACTGTCATCATCTATCTTGTTTAAAAATTCGATAATGTGTTTGCAAATTCATCTTTTATTTAATAATTCGACCATTCAGTTACAAATTCATTTTTTTAGCTTGAAAATTCAACTATGTGGTTGAAAATTTAATTACTTTGTTAAAAATTCAACTACTTAATTAAAAATATTTGTTTGATGGATAATTAAACTGTTTTATTTAGAAACTAAACTATTTTATTTAGAATTAGTCTGTTTGGATTAAATATTCCTCTTTTGGTAGAAAAGTCATCTATTTTTAGTTAAAAATTCAACTTTCATCTAAAAAATTCATCGTTTTGGCTTGGATATTCGACTATTTGGCTAAAATGGGAACTGTTTTTGGTTGAAGTTTAATCTTTTTAGATTCTCATCAGAGTAGGTATTAGATCTGTGTACAATTTGATCCACCCTCCCCCGTTTTTGTCAAATTTCCACGTTTGGGAGACCCCCATAACCCGAAAAACAGGTTTTTGCGAATGTATCTGTCTGTATGCCTGTCTGTAGATTTTTGGTCTGTTAGCACGATAAGTTCGTTAGCCAGCCATTTTGGATAAAAATGCAAAAAGTGAGAGCATTTAAAAAAATTTTGAGACTACTTTACACTTAATTTATAAATGCTATGTATGGCTGTTCGTAGCACTCGCAAAGTCAAAAGATTTTTCCGTACGACTTTTTTTTGTTAAAAGAAAATTAACAGATAGCATTTTCAAAATAAAAAAAAAACAAGCGACAATTAACATTTTAAGCCTAACAACGGCGATATAGCAAAACTCACGATAAAAAAAACGTTGATTTTTGTAAGCCCTACAATATTATTATAACAACTTTTTAATTTTTCGTGAAAAATCGAAAATTCAAATTTTAATCGTTAAAAAAATAATGAAAAATTCCATTTCGCCGTCAAAATATGCAAGCTACGAAAAAATATTATTTTAAAAAAATTACGCACCTAAAAAAGATCTGCAAATTGGACAAACGGGCACATGCTGCGAAAAAAGAAAATGGAATAAAAGTAGTTCGCCCCAAAAATGGTTACAAATTTGTTATGAATAATTTTTTGACAGGATGCTCAGTTTTTGTTTTATTCGTAAGAAATCACATTTAAAAAAATGCTATTCTAGGACAAACGACACAAGCTACGGAAAAAATAATAAGACAAAAGTTGTTTACCCAAAAAATAGTTGCAAATTTGTTGTAAAATATTTTTGGATGAAACGCGTAGTTTTTGTTTTAATAACACGGGCGACGACTTTGGAGTTACAACGCGAGTTACATAAATTATCGAGCGCGAAGCATGATAGAGATAAATTATCGAGCTCGAAGCGCGGGTAGATTTTTTGCAGATTTTTTGTTATAAAATTCGACAATTTGGTTGAAAAATCATTTTGATAGGATGAAAATTCACCTATTTAGTCAAAAATTCCAACCTTTTTGTTGAAATTTGATCAATTTTTGCCTTTGGGTTGAAAATCTATATTTTTTGGTTTAAAATTAAACTTTTTTGTTGAAAATCTACACTCAAAAAAATATTTGTTTGAATATATACAAAATTTTGGTTGGATTAACCCTAAGATATGGTTATTATATGGACATAAACATATTTGGTTGATCCAAGAAAATTTGTAAATGGCTTACCATGGAATAATTGAACCGCCGCATCGTAGAACGGGATATAAAATATTTTTCGAGGAGTGGGAGGGCCCCTGGTCGCT
>JAWWLR010000092.1:60130019-60144102 GCA_035041075.1 Acraspis erinacei | reverse complement strand
TTTACTTGGGGTGATTGCTAGAGAGATTGATCAGCAACCTGGGTCGGAGCAGTGTTACGGAACTACCTTATTATTTATATAAATAATACGGTGGTTCTAGATCAATCTAAAAATTCTGTAACCCCTTTCTCACACTACTCCCTTTCCCATCGAGTGAGTCACGCCTACCCCGAAAGGGAAACGGCTCAATGGTGTAATAATAATAATTACATTAAAAACGTTAAAAATGTAATAATTTTATATACAAATGTATAAAAGAGACAATTTAAAATTTTAGTTACTTAACCTTCTTCAATTTCAAATTGAAGGTCTGAATAGTTCAACAATTTTTATTCTTCTTTTTTAATCTGTGGAATTTTTAATGTTTTCAATTAAAGATTGTCTTATTTTGACAACTATTTGAATTTGTTTGTTTAATTATCCATTTTAATCGTGTATATCCATTTCTTTAAATAAATTCTTTAATGGGCTGAAATCATTTAATATTATTTAAAGGGTGGTAGTAAAGAACTTGATAACCAAAAAAATTGGATTTTTTCAAGAGACCGAAAAAGCATTCTGTAAAATCAAAATCACCATTAAAAGATAAGGCTAAAGGTCACTTCTGAGATGGCGTGTTACTGATTTAAGTACACGAAAATTTGATCAGAAACAGTTACTCATTTTCTAAAAAATAGATGTTTTAGCTGATAATCTCACAATGACGTACTGACCACAAATTGGAACAGGCTAGGCTGCGGATTGTGTTAAAAAAATAATATTCAGTTTGAATAAAAAATAAAAACTTTATCTCGAGATATCGAGTTACTGAATGAGGGTTGAAAAGTTTTGATCTAGAAAGTTAGCCAAATCCAACTAAATCTTCCTAGAAATTTGAAGTTACAGTTACTACGCTCAAATTCTTACTAAAATTAAATTAAATTTGTTATATTACTATATTAGAAAATGTAAAAATTAATTTTTAATCTTTCGGCCGGACGTTTCATATCTTCATGAATGAATTTCCATTCCATCTTCTTTTCTACATATACAAATTATTATTTTATAATCTCTCTCCTTTTTCTTGGAAGAATAATTGCCTATTTCCTCTTTCTTGTAAGTTCCTTTTGAGCCGTGCTCACTATTTTGTTAAGTATATCAAATTGCTTATAGTTTTGAAGCCTATAATGTACAAATTAAAATGACCGAAAATTATTTGTTCAGTCCTGCGATGGGCTGGGTCAGCTATGAATCTGATAAATGAAAAATTCAAACTTATAAAACACAGTGAATTTGAAGGCATTGTAATTTTTCTTCTTTGTTGAAAATCTGTATAAGGAATTTTTCCTGGGATTTAAGATGGTTAGAAAATAAGGTCATAGAAGTCGAGCGAAATCTGACATTCTTGATTTGTTGGTTAGTGGCATATATAGTGATGTCTTAAAGCGAAGAGTGAATGCCCTCCATTCATATGTAGCCATATCGCGAAGTTACTACGTGTGTACCTGATGATACTTGTACATACTATATAAGAGTAATCACGTTAATCACTAACAAGTGGTATTTCTCTCGAACGACGTCTAGTCTCAAATCCTTTAGGTGAACTCGTTTCTCTCAAAGTCCGATGACCCATTCCCTCTTTCCTATTTATTTATTTCTTAGACACTTTTTAAAGTTAAAGTTACTGCAGTCACTTTTTGAAATAAAACGATCCTTTTAGGCTCTTTCTTCGATAAATTAAAACAGATAACTCAAACATCTCTGAACTTCATGCTAGATGGATGTGCTTTTAATTTTTTTTTAATTCACTCTGAAAACTTTTTAATCCAATGGAATTTTTTGGGATTTTAAATAGTTTGTTCTATTCAATTGAATTATTTTTTATTTATCTTGATTTTGTATCAATCTCAATGGATTCCCTTAAATTCTTTAAAAATCACTCAATTTTTATTGTAATCAATGAAATATGTGGGAACTTTTTCAATTTACTTGAATTCATTTGAAATCACTTGGAATTCACCCTGAATTCTCAATCATTTATCCTGAGTTATTTTTTGGAATTCTCTTGAATTTCTTTAATTTGCCCTATATTTTTTAATTAATTTGTATTCTTCTAAATTCACCCTAAAATTTCTTATACTTGCCTTCCATTCTTAGGGATTTTATCAAATTCTCTTGAATTTCCTTGTATTTTTTTCTCCAAGTTCGCTCGAATTTCGTTAAATTCGTTGGCTTTTAATAAAAAAAAGTTCTATTTAGTTAAATTCTGTTGAATTCGTCCTGGATTACTTCCACTCTCAATTTACTCAATTTGATGGAAATTTTTTATTAAAAAATTTTTCTCAACTTGAATTCCCCTGAATTTGTCTAAATTCTCTCTAATTTTACTGAACTCATCAGTGGAATATTTTGGATTTTTCAACTCATTTGAATTCATTGGGAATTTACACTGCATTCTTTATAACAATTTTCAATTCTTTGGAATATTCTTGATGTTTTTAACTGTCGCTGAATTCGTCTGAATTCTTATAAATTTAGTCAATTATACTCCCTTGAATTTCATTTCCCTTACATTTTTCGAAGTTCACTCGAATTTGATTGAATTCGTTTTTTTATATTTTGTTTATTTCTTACAATGAGTAAAATCTTATAATTTTACAATCGGTGAAATATTTTTTTAATTCACTCGAACAGAAATTTTTATAAATTTTGATCGTCGAATTCTTTTGCAATTAAAAGAACATTAGTCTTCTTGGGCTAGAAATTAGTCACCTTTTGTCACTTTTTTGGTTTAAACATATCACTTTTTCAGTTTCTTCAAGTAAATTCGAATTCACTTAAATTTCACTAATTCACTTTAGTAAAGATTTTTTTCTCCTAAATTTGATTCATAATTATCTGTGTAATTATAAGTAAAAGGCTTCTCTCATAAAAAAATTAGTAACCGATTTGACACTATTTCAAAATAATGTTTTGCTATTTCAAATTTAGGGAGTGTCAATTAATAATATCTAATAGTTAACGTTAAGTATATTTTATTTTATTTTATTTTTAGTGTACATCATTTATTTAAATAAAAGTTTTAAATACATTTTAAACAATTAGTGACAACCTTTATATTTTAAAAATAGCGCGGCACTTTTACGCATGCGCTCTAATCATGGGCGCCATTTGTAATTTTCCGGTGTCAAACGCCACGTGCTTTGCCGTTGGGTTATGTACCCACGATAAAAATGTTTAAAAATCCATAATATTTAAAGAAATTACCATTACACAATGGTAGTAATTTGACATTTTAGTGCCAGTGATCAATTTGAGTGTAAATTAAATCAAATTTACAATCTACAAGTTGTGGAACTTCTGACTGTAAGTATTTGACTTTCTCATATTCTGTATGAAGTTCATTTTTTTATTTTTTATTATTGTTACACTTTCTGTACGAAGTTTTACATATTTTTTATTTTAAATCAAGTAATAGCAATCCATATTTTTCATTTGAAATCATAATTATCAGTTTAAAGCGTTGAAAGCATAAATTCAATTGTTAGGTTATGCCTGCTTATTGTTATTGTAATTCGTGTAATGCTGGATATTTTGCATTTTTGTTTTGTAAATTTATCAGTTATTTAAATTTTTGAAATATGATATCTATGCAAAATATTTTCAGCTAGACTATTTATTTTAAGGCTACAAAATAAATTATTATTGAACAAACTTTTGGAAAGATTGATTTTACATTTTTTTTAGACTTTGGAGCGTGTTACAGATTATAAATGTCATACAATAATATTCTTATAAAAATACCAAGTTTGTTTATAATTGCAAATTCTTGAAATAAAACAAATTATAATTAATTTTTTCATAGTTTCAAAAGTCAAACCGTCCAAAACACGCACAAATTTACATTAAAATATTCAAAAATTATAATTTAAAATCGTTCGAAATAAATTGCACAATTTCCAGTGCAAAGAGTTGCAATTTCTTCAAATTTGATCTAAAAGCCTTTCAAATTTAAGACTTTAAACTTTATACGCATAATTCAATGTTTTTATATTGAAACTTTCAAAATTGACAACCTCGACAATTAGGCATCTCAAATACTTGAAAAGTGTATTAAAAAATATTTCCGTTGATTTAAATAATTAAAGTAAAAATGTTATTAATTTTTAATTTGCAGAAGATTTCGCTTACTGAAAATTTCATTATTAAATTATTGACCAATTTTATTTCAAATCGAGCTGGCGAAAACATTTTTTTTACAAAGTGATGAGTATTTAAATTTAAAAAATGTTAAACGCTGAATATAAAAAAATGTTCGATAATTTGTTTAACAGTGTGAAATTTGTAATATAAGACTGATATTTTTCTCTTTCTTCCTGCTTCTGTTGGAATTTCTTTTCCTCTTTCAAAATCCGTTGGCAAATTTGAAAAGAGTTTAAAATTGACGAAATGGCGGCCATTTTTCTGAAATTTTCAGTCAGTTTACTCCAAAAACCCAATGTTTTTATTTTTCTTGCTTTTGTGTAGATTCATCAAAATGTAAATGTAAAAACCTAGAAAAAAGTTCGGACACTTTTTTCACAGTACAATTTTATGTTATCAGAATAAAACAAAGAAGAGAAAAAAACATCTTAAAGGATTCTGTCCATCTTTTTGAAAAATTTCGAAAATCACGCGATATAAATATAAAATAGAATTTTGGCTTTTTATACAAACAAATTCTCCTTTCTCCAAGGCTCAGGTACAGGACAGACTGCCATGAAAATATCATGTTTACATTATGCCGAAACTAGTAAAAAATCAAGAGGAAAAAAATGCGTCTGTTTTCAAGTAAATTGACTGGATATTTTCAGAAAAACTTTTTTTGACAATTTTTCTTTTGAAATTTTCCTGTGAATTGCGAAAGATGGCAAGATAGTCTATGAAGATCAGATAGAGATAAATATCTGTATTAGATTAAAAATATGACATTTACAACAAAATCGTTGATCATTTTTTGATCATTCGCGTTTTCAGATTTTTATATTCAAGTACTCATAACTTTGTGAACATATTTTTTTCGGTTAATGGGCAAGATACGTGTCTTTTTAGTCCCATTGGAAAACAATTTATTTGGACTGAATGGACTGCCTGCCCGTTTTGAAATTTATTCGGTCTTTTGTTAAATTTAAACAATCCAACATAATTTTGTAGACAAATTATATTTCATACAAATCCTTTGTCTATTTTTCAGAACAGGAATACTTGTCGAAATCTTTGACACTACTGAAAGTTGAGGCATCCACCTGGTAGATAAATAAAAAATGGCACTCTCCGTAAAGTTCATTCAACTTCTCCAGAATGAAGAGTTGTCAAAATCAAAACGTTCGAAACTATCGGAAAGCAATATAAATGCCATCAGTGATTGGGACAAGGACCTAACTAATCGTTGGACTTCAAACGCTTGCGCAGAATGTAGCAACCAAGAATGCATATTGCAACACATCTTGGCACTTGAGAATCTCCAATCGAAAAGTAGAACAAGCTACGAAGTCAAAGAATTTGTCGTCAACTCGTTTGCAGACCTCCTAAGTAATATGTCATCAACGAATAATGCTCTAAAAAACGAAACCGCAGACTTCTTTGAAAAAATTTTTCATGGCTGCAATTGCATTCTATCAAACATTGAAATGCAGCAGTATTTTAAAAGCGATCTAAAAAAACTCAATTTATTGATAAAATCTTTTTTAGATTTCGAATCTCTAACTCTGAAAACTTTAAATCCGGAGATTAAAACAATGGCTCAACATTCTTTCTCTATCGTCCTCGATTATTATCTTCAAATTTATAAACAATTCACGACCAAGGAGCTTTTTGCAATGTACTTTTTAAAAAAGATTCTCTTTCCTTTCTGCAACTTAGCAAAGTCTACAAAAATTGATTCCGAGTTGCAAAGATGCATTCAAACTTTATTATTTTCTAAAATCTTTCACTCGCAATACAAAAAATTCACTCCCGAAAGTGAAGGAATTCCAGGAACTCTCTTTTCCGCTTTAAAGGAAATTGCAGATGCAGATTCCAAAATCAGTTTCACGATTTTCGAAGTCGTTCTTCGTGTGGCTGTCAAATCTTACGAATCTGATGCTAAAGTAATTGATTTAATATTCAGAAATATGGTCCAAAGTTCCAATCGTGACAAAAATATATTTAAAAAACTTCTCGATTGCTTAACCGGTGTTAATTTAAACATGGAGAACAAAGTTGAGGACCTTATGTTGTCGGAATATCTAAAAACCTGTGTTGACGAAATTCTTTTGAAGGAAAATTTGGATAGTCTCGATTACGAAATAATAGCAGGAATCGTTAATATAAATCCCTTCATGCTAGAGAACAATTTCGTAGAAGTTTTGATAAAGATCCTCCCAAAAAATTTTGAGGTCGATGAATCATCTTACTCTCAGTTTTTCATGGCGATTTTAAATGCTAGTATTTGTCTTCGACGTGAACATAAATTAATTCTACAATTATTGATGGCTACTAGAGAAATGCTGACGCAAAATTCTGGTTTCAAATCTGAAACTGAAATTTGCGTCCCTTTGCCTCAAGAATTTTTAGCCAAATTTATGGAGTCGATTAGTAACATTACTATTTCACAAACCACGACAATTCTCAGGTCTTTGACATTTCATTTGGAACTTTGCTGTGTCGATATTTCACTTCCAGCTTATTCCAAATCTGCTTCTTTGATCTTGGAAGTAATTGTTGGATTGATTATTCCATTCATGAAGGGAATTAAAATATTCGACTCTGTGAGGAACATAAATGCACAAAAGAAGTTTTGCCATGCTCTCGTTAAACTTGGAAGAAGTTTTTCTTCTATGACTGAAAGAATTTTGAAAATTGATTGCAATAAAAGAGTCCTTTTCACATTTGTAAAAGCTTGTCAAGCTTGGAATGATCTCTGCAATTTAATATCCCATTATGTTTCTAATTTGGCATCAGATGAATTATCCTCTTTCTTTTCCACTAAAAAATGGTTGAAGTTAGTCGACAAAATCGAGAGACTTGAAGAAAATTCTGAAGAAGTAAGATCAGAATTTTCAGAGGCCTTGTTAATTAATTTAACCAAAGAAGATAAATTGATCCAATCCATCAATTGTCGATCGCCTCTCTGGGTTTCTGTTGCACGCAATAATCCGAGTGTAATTTCAAATTTAAGTGGTCAACAGTTATCCGAAATTGCTGAAACTATAGTTCCCCAATTAACTAAAGATTTTTCTAATCAAAATGAACAGTGGAGTAAGTGCAAAACGAACGTTAAATTTGTTTCCGCTATCGTTAATCAAGTTATCACTAAGAGCGAAAATAATATTAAATCGGATGCGACAAAACATTTTTTGGGTAAAATTGTTCGCGACTTTAATTGGAAGAAAGTCATCTCGAAAATTAAAAAAGGGAGTTTATTGGGAAGCAAATTAGAGTTTACAAAAAATAGCAAAACAAAGGATTCCAAAATGATAAAAGAATATATTAATCTTCTCTCTTCTATGAATTTGTCACATTTAAATCACGATGTTAGAATGGTTTTATTTATTTTGATATCTTCTATCAGTCTGGAATTTTGCCAGAAAATATCTGAAAAATGCAACGAAATATTGCTGGATCTTCTTCAAGAAAATGATCTCGACATTTTCCAATTTCCGAACCAACAATTTTTAGTTCATTTGAACTCATTCCCAAAAGAAGTTTTGTCACAAGTTTTCGACTTGCCTCTCAAAAACGAGCTTTTTCATTCTTTGATCAACTTCCTTGATTCGAATGAAATTAAGACTGAAATTATAACTGTTTTCCTGAATTCAGTCCAGAGACTAAAGCGGCATAGAAACTCTGAAGATATTAAAAAATTGAGGACCTTGATTGGAAAATGGAATAATCAGCCTGCTACCGAAAATTACAGTACTGTTAGTTTAGTGAGCTTGACTTTCACTTTGAAAGATGCAGTTGCGGATAAAAAATTTAGAGACGAATTGAAAGAGACTACGAACCGAACTCTGCTCGATATTTTTAAAAATTCTGATAGGAAATATGAAATTAGTGAAGAATGCTTGCAACTATTGGAACTTGTCTTGAGAAATCGATCGCTTTTAGGAATTGCCAACGAAACTCTGAATTTGATATCGACAGCAATTTTGCACAATCCGAGTGAAACAGTTCTTCGACCCTTTTTAGAAACTCTAAGTTCCGAGGAATTTAACTTATTTGTAAAATCTTTACAGAAACAAACTACTTTTGCCTTAGGAGAAGACGACGAAGGTATATTAAAAAATAGTCTTTTAATCTGTGACTACATTATCAAAATAGAGCTCGCAGAAGCTCGTAATAAGCTTCGTTTAACAGCGATTAATAATTTATTTTACACGGTAGAAAGAGCGTCGATTTCCGAGAAACATTGGTTGTGTTTGTTAAAATTATTCCAGACGATTGTAAGCTCCAAGCTTATTCAAATCTCCGATCAAAATATTGATTTGATTCTCCTTTCTTGTATGAAATGTGTGAAACGAGTGGGCTTTGCTGCATGTCGAGATATTTTGGCATTGTATACTTCAGTCGTCAAATTAAGGACAAGTTTTGTTGAGAACAAATTGTCGCTGTTGGTTCTCTTGAACAGGGAAATAATTAAGGTCTTGAGTGACGAGGGGAAAAAATTGGGTAACGCGAACGATCAATATCAACTCGAGTGCTTGGTTCCTGATCTTGAGAAATTTGTCATTTCACTGAAAAAAATAGGGGGAAATGTCTCTGAAGTGTTTCCTTACTTGTTAACTGATTTGGTCGAGTGGTATTCTTATCATTTGCTACCAAAGAATTTGAGGAATTCTTTAGAAATAATTGTACAACATCTTTTGAAGCATTGCGAGCATGAGATGATTGAATTTATAAATCGAACTCTGCCATTAGCTACGCAAAAAATATTTAAGGAACTTGTGGCGACACATAGGAGATATTATAAGTTTACAGGGAAAATTTAAAATTAAGATACTAATGAATTTTATCAGGAAAATTGAGAATAAACTTCATTTTTTTGACAAAGTTTAGTTTTTTTATTTCATTATTTTTATCTCTTGCGAGTTTTCCGAGTAGGTCAAAAGATATAAGGTGAATGTGCGTTTAGAGTTTGGAGTTAATCATAATTTGTATTTTATTGGTCTATTTGTTACCCGACAAGTCAATAGATTCAGCATTTTATTAATTTTCCTAGAGACTCGAAGACCCTGTATTTTTTAGACTTTCTTGCTTAAGTTCTTAGAATTTTATTTTCGTGGCAAGCTAATTTTGAAATTTTAAACATTTTTATCTCTACTTCGTCGGAGAATGCTGTAGATAATAAATGTTGTAATCTTAAATCTTAAAAGATTTAAGAAATTCGAAAGGTTTTTTATGTTAAAGTAACTTTTAGAAACTATTTTTGTAATTGAGAACAAAATTACTTGTAGGAGTTCATTAAAAAATCATAAAATTGTGTCATTTTCTTTCCCAAGTTTTGTACTTTCTATCGATCATACTTGAGTTAAATGAGGCAAGTATTAAAATAGCTCCCCTTCATAGAAAGTAGTGTACAAATAATGTTAATTAAAATCTTTCAATCAGTGATAAAGAGAAATTATTTTTAAAATTTTTCTTTCATAAAATTGATTTGTAATTAGGATAAGGAAATTTTCCTAATAGAAAAAGAGTTTGATTAACTTTCTTTATTTAAAAAAATATATATTCTATTTCTGAACTCATTAGAAAGTTTAAAATTAGAAAATCGTAACTCAGAGTCAACTTTAGGCTTTTTCACATATGTTTTTTAAGCGAGGAATTTATACCGAAAGTATATTCGTATGGTCCAAAAATATTTCAATGCCCCTGTAATCGGTCAGCCACCTCTGTGCATATATTCGAAGCTTTAACGCTCCCTCGTATTTGTTTTCCAAAAATTTGTATCTGCTCTCGATTTAATTAAATTTATAGCACTGGATAGTATTTCGGAATTTGCCGTAAAAATAACCGATTAAGTATAGCCCTAGGACTAGGGCTACTATCACAGAATTTTCCGTAACGTTAGCCTTACACGAGTTAAGAAATCCGTTAGTCTTACTGAAAACTCGGTAATATTAGACAGTTCGTTAATTTAAATAATTTTTATTTACTTATTATTTTTTAAGGAATTTTTTATTTAATTTATACAATTAAGGACTAAAATTGAAATTTTTTCCAATTTTGAATTGTTGTAAATTGATTACTCTAAATAGCAGATGTTCAGAATTAAATTGTTCGATTCTTTGAAATACATTTTTTCAACTGATAATTGAACTATTCTATTTTTTTTATTAAAAATGGATCGTTTTTAATTAAAAAATTCAAGTATCTGGTTGATAATGCATATATTTTTGTTGAAAATTTGTTCTTTTTGGTAGCATATGAATCTTGCTTGAAAATGAATATTTTTTCTTGAAAATTCAGTCGTTTGTTTACCACTTTTTCTTTCCCTTGACTGAAAACCCTTTTGCACATTCAACTCATGTTGAAAAGTCGTATTTTTTCGTAGAATCCAACTGTTTTTGATTAAAAATTAAAATTTTTTTTTTTTGTTAAAATATCAACTAGATTCCTTTTCATTGAAAACTCATCTCTTTGGTTGATTTTTTAAAAATCTTTTTGGTAGAATCTGCTCATCTTGGTAGGAAATTCATCTTTTTTGTTTTAAAAATCAACTATCCCAGTTTAAAATTAATTATTTTAGTTGAAAATTGATCAGTTTGGTTGAAAATTTTTTTCAACTATAAATTTAATTCTTAAATTTTGAGATGAAAATTGATATTTTTTGTTAAAAATCCAACTATTTTGTAGTTTGGTAAAAAATTATTTTTGTTTGTTTAAAAATTCATCTTTTTTGTTTAAAATTCATCTCTTCCACTTAAAGATTCATAATATTAGTTTAAAATTGATTAATTTCCTTGACATTTTTTTTGTTAAAAAATAATTTTTGTAACTGAAAATTTAACTATTCCATTTTTTATTGACGACTGTTCTCTCCTATTTAAAAATAGAACAATTTTTTTAGAATTGATGTATTGTGTTGGAAATTCATATTTTTCGTAGAAAATTAATTTTGTTGTTGTTAATTCATTCATCTTGTTGGAAATGCAACATTTTTAATTGAAAAGTTAGGGATTTGAATTGGCTTAAATTCAATTTAATATAGTAGCCACGTTAATTTTATTGTAATTTTTTAGCGCTTTTATTTTCAGTAAAATCGGGAAATGATAGGGAATTTTGGTATTGTCCGAAGTTTTTAACGTTTTCATTAAAAAAAAACGATTTTAATGGTTTAGAAATTGGTCAATCAGGATTAGTTGAAATACTTATATTGTTAAGTTAGTTTAGACATTTACAATACTGTGCATTTTGAAGGCTGTTAAATTAAAAAAGAAACGGTCACTAAATAAATAAAATAATAATTTTCAAATTAGTTGGTATTTATCAAATACTATTTTTTCAGATTACAGTTTTAAACAACTTTATTAGCCCAGGTATTCAATAAAGGAATTACCGGATTCATGTCAAATCAGAAAGCCTCTAGTACTTTCAAGTCACAGAATCAGACATGATTTTTTTTAAATTTTGTTATTTTTTGACCTAATTCAGATAATTAATCAAGTTTTCTTTCCAGATTTTGATGAGGTTTGCTAAACTTTTTCGAAATTGGCCGGGAAACTGGAAAGCGGTTTAAAATTAACAAAGTGGCGGCGATTTTGTTTTAAAACATAAAAAAAACTGTTGCCACGCAAAAAACAACAATTATATTGTTTGCCATTTTTTTTATTTATTTGTTATTTTGTTTTTTGTTTTATGTGAGCTTAAACATTTTCGGAACAGGAGATTTCTTTTTTGTAAAATCTATTTTTCACATTTTTCTTAGAAGTGAAGGAAGATCTGTTTCTTATTTATGATATCTTGGATATCGTTTACATGTAATTGATTCTTCTTGCAAGAACAATTTTTAAATTTAATTTTGAGAAGAAAAAATTACCCGTCCTTCAGAAACGTTTCATCCTGTATAAAACTCACAGGATGTCTTTGCTTATAAAAGGAGAAATTCTATATAAAATTAGAATTCTGGTCTTTAAATTTGATTTGGGAAGGAAAATGAGAAATTAAAAAAAATTGGAAGGGAAAAGTTAGGGAATTTTGAAAATAAATTTTGCTACCTACCTAGAAAGAAGACAGTAAACCTAAACAGATTCTGTAAAGAAAATTGCGAATAATTCCACTGTGTCAAAAGATATCGAAGATATAGGAAAATTACTTTAAATACTTTTTATTCAGGGATTGTCCAATTTTGTAGTCTTCGAATTGGAATTTACTAGAAATCTGAAAGTTAGTCCTTTCAAATTCTTCTATTTTCAATGAATTATTTAAAAAAATTGAAATTCAGTGATAAAAGCATGCCCGGGAAAATTTTTGTTTTGAAAAATAATTGTCCATTTTGATGATCAAAGTGTGGAGTCGCGGAAACTGTGAGAAAATTTCGAGAACGTGTAAGTACTTCCGTATGTACAAGTGCTGGACTTAAATTGAAAGCACAGGTAAAAGGAGGATGACATAGTTGGCTCCATTTCAGATGGGGCGAGTGACTTCTCGAGTATCGGATTTTGAAACGAGAGGTGTCAAGAGATTCCTTTGAAAACTCGTAATCCGATCCGAAGAAACTCTTCAGGAACGGGAATTAAATGTCTTTCTCGCGTTTCTTATATCGAGAATGTTGCCTTTTCGATTCGAAATGAGGAAACTAATCCAAAAATAAATTTGGAAAGGTATCAAAGTTCCAACTTGGGAAGCTTTTAATATTTCGGAGGAGTTCAATCTATTTTATATTCAGGGTGGCTGCACGTGAAGGAAAAAATGTAAATCAGGAAAAATGAATTTTTGTGGTCAGGTCACTTATTAGTCACTTTTTAAAGAGAAATTCACAGTAGTCAATTTTAAAATGAAAAAGTCGGACAGACAGTGCATACTGAAGTCTCAGAATTCTTTCTTTCAAAATTCACCGGAAAATTGAAAAAATCAAAACTCATAAAATGGCCAAATTTCTGAAAATATACACCTCAAATTTCTCAAAAGGCCATCGTTTTAATTCTTCTTAATTTTTTTAAAAGTTCGTACTGATATGATGCATTTATCTCAAAAGAGTTTAAATTGTGCCCCTGTCCTGAAAAATAGAAAATTGGATTTATTTGTATGAAAAATGAAAATTTGAATTTTTTGCCATAACGAGACGAGATACGAAATAAGACAATAGAGGAAAGTTTTTGCACTTGAAAAATTCCAGAAGAATTCTGTAACCATTTTTCTCTATCTTGCTTTTTTTCTAAATTTTGACGAAAATATGAATATAATCGGCTATAATTGCATTTTTTTTAAAACATTCAAATTTTCTAATATTTTCTAACAAAAATTTAATGTATAAATATATGAAGTTTAAAAATGTTGTTTGCAACCAAATTTCGAGAAAAAAGGAAGATTGACAAGGAAATTTTCATTTTTAATTAAAATAAATTCAATTCTCTTTTTTTCCAAGACATGGGCTTAACATACGATCGTAAACTTTTTCGAGATAAGTGCAATACCAATTTATAAATTTACAATTTATAAATTTATAAATCCAATTTAAGAAAAAATCGAGCAAAAATAAAACGATGGCTACTTTGTCAGTTTTTAATTTTTTAAATTTTTTCGGTGGATTTAGAAAATGAAAGAAATGATCTTTCAGAATCAAGAAGAAACATGAAAATATCAATTTTAATTTAGATAATGTAACACATTAAAGAAATGTCAAAGCTTTGTTTATAAAGCGCTTCACCAAATTTAAAAGTTCTAATACCTTATTCAAACAAATTTTTCGTTTACCTATTTCTGTTTTTTCTGAATTATTTTAAAATATTTTAGGCTGTTTTAAAATATTGTCAGAAATAGTTCAATATGTTTCAATAATTCGAGTATATTTCATAGGCTTTTAAATATTTTAGGGTATTTAACATTAATTAGGCACACTTCAGGAGAATCGCTTAATAGCCCAACT
>JAWWLR010000092.1:60089209-60112692 GCA_035041075.1 Acraspis erinacei | reverse complement strand
ATCGCATAAATATTTAAAAAATTGAAAAAAGAGAGGTGGGTACACGGGTACCCTGTGTGTGCGGACGACGTAGGTAAAGGTGGGTGTGCGCACAAGGGTTAAGAATCTTTTTGAACATTAAAAGAATTTAAAATTTTGCTGTCTCCAATAACGAGTTAAAAAAAATGTATATAGTTTACATTTAATGATTTTTTTTATTTGAATATTTTCATCAGCTTAGCATTTTAGTTACTTAAATTTCGCACATTTGAAATTTTTACGCTCTTAAAATCTAACTTTTACGCTCTTAAAATCTAACTTTAAAAAAAAATTTCTTAACCAATTTGAATACTTTCGATTAATGAGGCTTGACAATAAAAATGAATTTTTGAGGTATCTGTCGTACCAAACGTCAGGTTTCCCGAAAAAAAAGTTTTCTTTGATATTAAGACTTGAAATGATATCAGTCATGTCTTATGAAACAAAAAATATTGCTTGTGATTAAAGTTTAAGGTTTGCGAAAATAATTATATTTATACTACTTTGTTTAGAAAATTTCCTATAAATTTACTGTTACCAATATTTAAAATAATTAAATAATACTGGATATTACTGGAAGTTTTACTCATATTAAAGTTGCATCCTTTCCCATTTCTTTTTTAAAACTACAATGCTTTCGATTGTAAAGGCCCATTTAGATGATTAAAAATCTAATAAATTAAGAATTTAATGGTAGTAAATGTATGTATTTGACCGTGTGAAAAATTAATTGATTATCCTGTTAAAATTCTTATCTTTCAAGCTTAACTGCTATGAATTTTTTATTGTTTAAACAATCTAATTCTTTTAATTAAGGTTTTAAAAGTTAGTTTCTTTAAAATTCAAAGTGGATTATTTACAAATTACAGATTTTTTAATTTCCAAGTCTTAAAAGTCTCTAAGTCTTTCTCAGCCCTAATTTCTGATTCTTAAACATTTTTAAAGGAATTAACAAAACATTTTAATAGTGTACGAGATTTCAAACGATTTCTAGGAATTTTACAAGATTGAAGTCATTTTAAAAATTGGAAAGGATTTTCAATAATATAATGCATTTTAAAAGATTCCGAGATGAGATTTTGAAAATTTTTGTAGAATTGTGGTAAATTTCAAAAGATTTTAAAATTTCTAAGGCATTTTAAATGATTTCGTAAGATTTAAGAAGATTTCAAGGATTTTTTGAGTATTTACAAAATTTTAAGGGATTTCAAGTAATTTTACAATATTTTATGTATTGACATGACTACAAATGGAATTATAACATTCCAGAATTCAAGGGATTTTAATAGATTTCAGTAGGTTTCTGCGAATTGCAAGGGTTTTCAAAGCTTTTAGGGTATTTAGAAAGATTTCAAGCGATTTCAAGTAGATTTGAAAGAATTTCGTAAGATTTCAGAAAATTTTAAAGGATTTAAAAAATATGTATAGGATATTAATGATATTTAAAAGATTTCAAAGGATTTCCGATGGATTTCTAGAAAACTTTAGAGAAGAAGTTAAATAAAAAAATGTGTTAAGGAACTTTCAGGGATTTATAGGATACAAAATTAGAAGATTGCAAGTCGTTTGGAAGATTTTTAATCAAAGGATTGACGATTTATTAAAGTATTGTTAGAGGATTCCAGTAGATTTCAGGGATTTTCAAAGATTTCACGAGATTTTATGGGAGATTTATATTAGGTGTATAAAATGAAGCACGTTGATAAATATATAAATAGATAATATTTAGTGTTTGCTTATCGCAAGTTTGTCTGTTTTCTAGAAAAATAAATTCCTCACGAAAACTATTGATTATAACGCAAAATTATAAAGATTATAAACGACGTGGCTCATTAAATTGAGTATTTTTTTATATTTTGTAATTAAGCTATGTATACTTAAATCATATAAATCAATTTTCCAAAAATACTTATTTTACATTGTTACATAAGTTGTTTTTTGAGAACCTAAAAGTAATTTAAATGTGTCTTAAAGACATCCCAGTCGATGGAATCAATGATGAATCCATATTTATACAAAAAATTACAATAAACTACGTAAACAGGCATGATTTTTAACTCAATTGAAACAAACAAACGAAAATACATTTTTTTTATATACCTCTGATGTATATTATAATACCAGATTAAATAAAAAGTTAACCAAAAGATGAGTCCGAGGGTTGCAATGTGCACTCTTCAATCTAAAACTGCTCTCTAATTCGAACAAAAATAATTATCAACTCTCTAATCTTCTTTTAAATTAAATTTCAGATATTATAGTTGGCGTGCCATCGTTACAAGCACAGAATTTAGATGCCAAAATCCGAGAAGAGCGATGTCGATATCTCGTAGCCGAGTTGGTTTGCAGGGTAAGATTTTCGAAATGCCATTGATGAAATTGCCCAGAGCAGAATCGAGTATTACTGAACATTATATATCTTCTGGAAAGTTGATTAACTAATTGAGTACTTAACTGAAGGGTTACACAGTCAAGAACTAGATAACCAATAAAATCGCAATTTTTCAGGAGAACGAAATAGCGTTCTGCAAAATGGAAATCACCATTTAAAGATAAAACAAATTTTCACTCCCCACCTGAAGGGTTTCTGATTTGAGGTCAAAAAAGTATGATTAAAAAAATGTGTTCGGTTCCGAGAAATTGGAAGCAAATTAGTTTCATTAGAAAAAGTTAACCAATTCCGAGTAATTCATTCAAGAATTTGAAGAAATTTCATGGGTTTTGAACATCGCTTTTGGATAGCGACTAAAAATATATTTTTCAATTAAAAACAAAATAAAAAATTTCTCCCTAAATTTGGGGGTGCTGAATTACCAATCTTTTTATTACTATATTAAAATTGAGATTTAGACAAATCCTTTTAACACAACATGTATTTGATTTTTAAGAATTTTTTATGCAAAAAGCCCATTTTTGACGAAGATGTTGGTTATTTAGTTCCGTACTGCAGCTTTTGAACTAGTGAACTAAATTAATTAATTCCTCGAATCTCTATATTCACAGGCAGAGTACGAAGATTCACTGGAGTTGCTCTGCGGTTTTGTCCGAAGACAACTTCGACGAGCCACTATGGAAAAGTTCGAAGTTGAAAGAGAATCATCACAATTGTTGCCTGTACCAGTTCCATTTGTCTTTGGAACTCCTGGAGGAGCTGCCGTGGACTTGAGACTATTTAGCAGAGATATTATTAGAAAAGCTTTGCCGACACTAGTTGCAATTTTGGAGAGAGAAACAAGAGGCTGGTTTCTGCATTTCAGAGAAAGACTCATTTCGGAATTGAGGGCTCAGAAGAAAACTGACGAGGAAATTGAGCGAGTGAGTCCAGAAATTGATTATATACTTAATTAAGAGCCCGTTCATAAACTATGTTACCAATCTTATGTTAGGCCATTTTTTATCCTCCTCCGCTCATTAATGAGTGTACATCTAGCGTATCCCACCTCTCAAAATGAAACGTAGCCCAAAATTCTCTCAAAAAAGCGGAAATAGTTCAACCAATAAGACTACTTTTGTACCATTGAAGCTGAATTTTTAATCCAAAAGGAAGAGTTTTTAACCAAACATTTGAGATATTGACCAGAAAAGATGACTATGAAAATAGTTGAATTTTCAATCTGAAAAGATGCATTTTCAACTAAATGGTAAAATTGTCAAACAAAAAAGATGAAAATATAACCAAAAACAGTTGAATATAACAAAAAAGAGTTCAGTTTCAGCCAAGAAAGATTACTTTTCTAGCGTGAAAAATGAATTTTCAACTAATTCAATTAAGCTGGAAAAAAAGAATTTTTAACAAGATATTGGTATCCTCAATAAAAAAAAATGAATTTTAAACCAAAAAGTCGACCGAATCCATTCTAAATCAGGCAGGGTTCTACACTTGATATCGCACAATCTTTTGGGGGCAAAATATGTTGTTTTTAGATAAAACTTGGCGATACTTTTTTCCGATTTGCAAACAAAAATTTACGCGTATTTGAATGTTATGCTTTGTTTTTCGAAAAACCCGATTTTTTATTTAAACCTCTATAACGTTTTCTCTCATTGAGATATTTATTATTTTCCTTATGATTCTAATAGTGTTCATTGTCTTCTTTCAAAATCCGCTGAAAATTGAAAAAGGTCTAAAATTAACAAAATGACAACATTTTTTCTGAAAAATTGAAAATTGATTTTCTCAAAAAACATACCTTTCAATTTTTTGCCAATTTTGTTAACGCTTACTTTGATAATGAAGATATCTTGAAAGTTTGATGCTTGCTAAATAACTTTTACAGCCAGGATAATTCTTTTTTCTTACGATCGAAGTTTCTAGTTTTTCTTAGAAAAATAAAAAATTATATTTTTATGGAAAAAAATTCTTCTGGCCTCAAAAATGGTTTATCCCGCATGATACTGATAAGAGGCCTTTATTTTATTAGTAAAAACTTTTAAAAAAATATTTAGGAAAATACAAGAGTTGGAGTTTTCAAGAAAATATTTTTTATTTAAATTGTGAAAACATGAAAAAAAAATATTTTCTGGAAAACCCCACCTTTTTATTCTTCCAAATATTTTTAAAAAGTTTCTCCTAATAGAAGAAAGGCATCTTATTAGCATCATGCTGGCTAAACATTGTTTGTTTAGCAAGCATCAAACTTGCAAAATTTCTTCATTATCAAAGTGCAAGTTCAAGAAAAAATTGCCAAAAAATTTAGAGGTGGGTTTTTTGAGAAAATCGATTTTCGATTTTTTTCAGATAAACCACAGTCATTTTGTTAATTTTAGACCTTTTTTATTTTCCAGCGGATTTTGAGAGAAGAAAATGAACGCTATTAGAATACAAAAGAAAATAATAAATATTTCAATCAGAGAAAACGTTTTGGAGGTTTAAAAAAGATAGCTTTTTTTTTAAACAAAGTACAAAATTGAAATCCGTAACTTTAAAACAAAATTTTGTTGCAAAGTTGAATTGAATGCAGGGTTAAATTTTCAACTAAAAAAGATGCATTTTTAACCAAAGAATTAAGTTTTCAACCAATAAGATTAGTTTTTTACAAAAAAAAAATGAATTTTCTACCAAATAGTTCATTTTTCAACTCATAAAGGATAAATTTCTAAGTAAAAAAGAAATAGTTAAATTTTCAGATTGAAAAATTAATTTTTAACAACAACAGAAATCCCAAATTTTGTAACAAAAAAATAACTTCAAGTTTTCTTTTCAAGAAATAGATGTAATTTTTGTACTAATTGGATTGCCAATGACTCAGAAAGGACCCTATTTATTAAAACACAATGTCAGGTTACATCATTTAATGAAATCAATATTATAAATAAATACATATTTTCTTCTATTATCAACCGGCAGATTGAGTTTTTTCTACGCAAATTATCTCGATATAACTTAGCTATATACCTTTCTTATGTTATTTTACCATTGATCTTGATATTCCGTGAGATTGGTACGATTGGTACGAGATGCTCAATCTTCATACCATTATTCAACCTGATTTGTGATAATAGAAAAGTGCAGAATTTTTACATATCTTCAATTCTTCATCCTAAAAATGATATCTTTCCCGAAAGACTCATTAACAAAATAATTTACACTATTTTCTTGGTTTCGCAGAGTTGCTAATTATGAGAGCGAAATTTTTCGCAATTTTGCGATTAGCTACTGTTGGTTATCTACTGTTGGAAAATTGAATGTCCAATAAAAAGTCCTTAAATATTGGTAAATAATAAAGAAATAACGTCTTTTATCAATAAATATTGCTCACTAAACTTCAAGCTTTGATTCTAATGTATAAACATGCACCAAAAAAGGTTCATCAAGGAAAAAAGTATGATTAATAAAGAGGTACATTTTCCTTGGGTTAAATATTACTTTTTTGCTATCGCGCATTAATTAATTATAAAATTTCAATGAAACTTCGTCAGAAAATATAGTACCCTTGCTGAAACATTGTGCTAACAAAAATAATAAAGATTTTTTTAACCACTTTTCTAGTTAATAAAGATTATAAACTCTAAATCATTATCTATTGCAGAATGATTTCCCCTATACCCAAAAAAAATTTTTTGAAAATTAAGTCTCGAAGTGTTTTCAAATTTTATAACTTGCTGGATATTATTTGTAAGGATTATCTTTACTGATTTCGTTATGTTTTACATAAATATATGTAGTTGCCAAACTGGGATGGTTTGTAAAAAAATGTCAACTTTGTTGTTACATAAAATGTGAATGAAAAAATAAATACAAAATCAGCCTTACAAACTCTCTTTGAACATTAAATACGTCACTGTTTATTCTTCAAGTAATTTTTTTATTTTTAATTCATCTAGAAAAATTTGTCAATTTCAGGAAGTAAACGAAGCGGTAATGCGAGAATATTTACAGCGAGTCTACTCCAGTATTTTATCCCATCCGGATATCCACGCACTAGGTGAAGGAATCGCACAGCTTCTTTTGCAACAGGCACAATCAGTCGTTCTGATGCACAGAGCGGTGGAAAATGTTCAACGAAAATTAAATCAAACAAAGGATACTCTTCGAGAGCACATCGAACACGAGCATCCAGTTTTGTCTCGAATTGGCCCCTGGATGCGAGACAGAATGCGAGAAGCTGAAGCAAATTTTATTGAAGAGTGTGAATGGAGCGCACACGAGGAAGCTCTCACTTTGTGCAGTCACCAAAATCTTCAGCAGACGGTCTACTTCCTTAATCGAGATCTGACTTTTATGCGAGAGGTGATTTTTATTCTTCAGGTTGTCCAGCGACCTTGAAAATCTGGAATTCTCCTCGAATTTTTTAAACCTCGAAAATCTGGAAATCGCCTTGAGTTTTTCACGAGAACCATGCATTATTTTATTTTATTTTAGTTTTAAAACAGTTATCTTATTGAAATGCGTAAAGTAATTAAAATTTTTTAGTATATTATCGAAGAAAAATCTCGTTTAGAAGAAATATTGCTACTAAAAATATATTATTTATCAGGATATAATTTATCCTTTATTCATTGCAGAATAAATACAGAGATTTCTAGGCATTTTTGTAGACTTTTTTATAGATTGCAATGCACAGACTTTAATATTGTGAATAATTCTATACGTTTTTTATTTCGCCTCCGCTAATATAGAATTTCAAAGTATACATTTTTTTTGTGTTTGTGTCGATGTTAATTCAGTTTCAGAATTATAATTTAATGAGCAATGATTTCAACGAATAAAAAAGACTTCACAAATAAAGATTTAAGAAAAATTCCACCAATATTTCAAAAGATTTGACAAAGATTTAAGATTTTGCAATAATTTCCCAAGATTTTAAAAAGGCGTGCACACCAGATTTCAAATGTTTCAGAACAAACAAAGATTAAAGAAAGCTTTCACAAATATTTCAAAGATTTGAAAAAATTTCACAACGATTTTAAAGTTTTTGAAAGATTTTAAATATTTTACAAAAATTTTAAAATATGTCCAAGTATTTCACAGAAATTACAAGATTTTACCAATATTTTAAGTGTTTCAAGAGATTCCAATGAATTCGCAATGATTTCAAAAGATTTCAAGGTATCAGAGACGACTTATTTGCGCAAATAATTAAGAATTTGTTTATTTAAGGTTCTGCTTTCTTTCAAAATTGTTGGCCAATAAAAAGTGAAATGGCATATTTTTTACATCTATATTAGGACATACATACTTAATTTTTTTTTAATATACCGGGGAATTCTTGATTTTATTAAATAACTAAATAATCAAGTATGTAATCAATTTTGGAAATTTGTTTACAGAGAGAACCAGTTTTACTGAAGGAGCTACGCAAAGTGAAGACACCGACGAGAAGTTTTCAGTGGCCGACTCAAATTTGGCTTCCGAGGAACTGGACTATCAGACGAAGTTTTCAAGGCCAGTCGGAAATTATTCCTACAGTTTTAAGCAATACTCCTACTTCCATCACGACTCCTCGGGCCGATCCGAATCAACCTATCTTCCTCGTTGAGCGTGAAATAATACATACGACGACAACGAGGTAATGCATTTTTGTTAACTGTATTTAAAGCAAACTTTTTTCAGTGTGGCCGCTGGACCAGAAAATAATCGGAGATTTTATGAGACCCGAAAAAAACGGGAAATGATAGTGAATTTATTTTTTGACCGGGAATTTTACAAATTTTTAGAAACAAAAATCTGTTTAAGTTTTATTTTTACAGTTTTTTTTAAATAATGAATTGAATTGTTATACGTTTCAATTATGATATAATTCAGTTTACAATGTGTAATTCGAAAATATTTCATTTAAGAAAGGCCGTTTTAAAGACATTAAAAATTAGAAGCGTTTGAAATTCAAATTACAAATCGTTCCCAATTAAATATAACGCAATAAAAAAGGGTTGATATTTAAAAAGAGAAGAGTAATTGGAAATTTTTCAAATTTGAAAGTAATTTAATTTTAGATAACTAAAACTTAAGATTCTAGTTTAAAAACTAATATAAAATGATCCCTTCAATTGACTGTATTAACTGCCGGATATTAAATACATTTGAATTTTAAAACATTAAAATTTTTTAAATTTCAAAAGCCAGAAAACTCAAGTTCAAAATTTATTTATTAAAACTACTAATGTGAAAATTCTATTAAATAAAATCATCTTACTTGGAGAAACTTGAAATTTAAAATTCGAATTCAACCTTCAAACGGAATGAAATTTCAACTATTCAGGATTTCGAACTTGAAATTAGTCGAAACTTGACTTGGATCTGAAAACTAAGATCTTTAATGATATTGTTTTCTTCCTCTCGAGGTACCTAATGTAACTGGGGTGGAATTATAAGTATAATTAGCCTGGAAAGCCCTGGAAAAGTCCTAAAAATGTTTAATTATTTTGAAAATTAAAGTTTATATCAGTCCTGAAGATTATAAAATGTTTATTTATTTATACCTGGCCCATTTAAATTGCAGATGGCCCATGTGGCGATGGATAAACTACATAGCGAGAACCTGGTGTTGGACTTGGAATGCAATGTTCCTATTGGGAGTGGCAGTACCCTGGGCCAGTCCCGTCTCTTTGAGAGCTCTTTTATTGGTCGAACCATTTACACCCGACTTAGAGCTCAGTCAACTAAACGGAACTCTTTTCCCTCGCAAGTCATCCCAAACTCCCACACTTTGTTCTCGACTCACGACCCTTTGGAGACACATCAGCAAAAGTCGAACGCACTTTGAGACAGAACCCGATACTGGTATGTAAAAATTTATTCATTTATTAAGAGGCTGTCCGTAAACTACTTTACTATTTATTATATGCAACGCTTTAAATTCTTAAATTTTTTAATCGAAATAAATTGTATTTTCAACAAAAAAAGATTTTCTACCAAAGAGATGAATTTTTGACAAAAAAATACCAATTATCAGCAACAAAAACCAGAGTGGCCGCTGGACCGGGAATTTTATGAGACGGGGAAAACCGGGAAATGACTGAATTTATTTTTGTTACCAGAAATTTTACCAATTTTTAATTTTGAAAAATTAATATCAAGACAATTTTTAAAAACATTTATAAAGATTCAAAAATTTTTCAAAATTGGGCATGGAGGATTTTAAGGATTTTTTTGATCTGTTAGGAAATTTTAAAAAATTTTATGGAAAATTCGAATTATTTGAAAAGATGTTTAGAAGTTATAAAAAAATTTAAAAATTAATTTAAAATGTGAAAAAATGTAAAACAACATGTAGATTTTTGAAGAATTTGAAATATAGTTTTGTATCATTTTAAGGATTTTTAAGCTATTTAAAATAAAAATAATTTAACTTTTCATGTAAGAAGTGCTCAGCTTATGCAAAAATGTAACTGTTCAATTTTTAATATTTCTAGCTTTAAAATGCTTAAAATATTATAATTGTGAAAATTTTGAAATTCAATGGTTGATTCTTTAATTTAAAGAATTGGCTTCCATTTGATGCGTGTAAATTATTTAGCATTTGAATACATTTTTTATTTTAAGAACTTTTAAATTTAAAATTAAGAATTGAAGGGTTTCACTTTGAGTGATTTAATTAGCAGTTTTGATTTTATTACTTCGAATGAAAAAATTTTTATCTTTAGAGTTTGACTTTTTTAATTTAATTGAACGGAAAAAACTTTTCAAGCCAAAAAAAATTATTGTTTTCGAAGACAGTTTAATTTTTAAACCAAAAAGTTGAATTTCCAACAAAAACGATCATTTTCACCAAAAAATATGCTTTTTCTACCAAATAGTTGATTTTTTAACCTATAAAGGACAACTTTTGAATCAGAAATGAAATAGTTAAATTTTCAGATAAAAAAATAATTACTTAACTAAAAAAATAATAATTTTAAACGAAGAAGTTAAACTTTCAACCAGAGAGATGAATCTACAAAAAAGGAATTTTTTTATCCTAAAAATATGAGTTTTCAACTAAAATGATGCATCTTTCAACATACTAAAATGGATTTTTTTAACGTTTAACTTTAAATCAATTAGTTGCATTCTTAAACAAAAGAGATTAACTGGAAAAGATCCATTTTAAATTAAAAATATCACTTTTCAACGAAAAATTAATTTTACACAAGATACTTCATTTTTCAACTAAAATGATTAATCATAAAAAAAGGAATTTTCATCAAAAGAGTTTAAAGTTCAACCCAAAATATGATTTTTTTTAACCAAGAAGATTATTTTTCTAAAAATGGAATACTTACATTTTTAACCAAAAAGATAATTCTTCAATCAGAGAAATCAATTTTTAAGAGAATAGTTAGATTTTTAACCAAATGATAGAATTTCTAACCAAGTGAGATGAATTCCTAACCGAAAATATAATAATAGAATTTTGAAACATAAATAGTGGGATTTTATTATTGGATTCTATTAATTTAGTAGACAATTTAGTATAAACAACTTAGTTTGTTCAATTTCAAATATTTCCTTTCAGGATTTATTGGCAAAGGAATGACGAGACATATTAACAGACTGTGGAACTATGGTGTGAAAGGGCTTCTAGGAACTCTTGTGATACTTTTCATTTTCCCTGTAGTTTGTATTCTCGTCAGTTTTGGATCCCTTTTCATTGCCCTCACAGCAATAATGTGGTATGTGTCCAATATTTGATAATAATAATTTTTTTTATGAAACATGACTGAAAATTGTTTGTAACATTGATTATTATTGTCTTTTACAGGATGCCTTTGGTGACTTTAGCTCTACACGGATTTATGGCTTTAATAGTGGATTTAGATTGTCCCGAAACAAGTCGGAATCGCTATCTCGTCGTGATGGAAGCTTTACTATGGAATATCGGCGCACAGGGATTTCTACAACCAATCGTTGCATTGTTCGTCGCCCTTGTCATCTGTCCCATAATTTCCTTTATGATACTGACTGGTGAGCAATTTTTTACCTTCAAATTAAACCATATTTCGTGTTTATTTCTTTGTCGTTTAACATTTTCCCATTAATTGGATTTCTCAACTGGTTACAAGAAAATAAAAATATTTACATATTGTACCGTATTCCTAATGCTAAATTTAGGTAGAATTTTTCTATTCTCGCCACACAAAATTTATAAAACAGGGTGTCTGTTAACCGGGAAATAGCCGGGAATTAAAATAAAACCGTGAATTAACCGGTAATACAAATTCGAGACGCGAATCACATTCAAAGTTTTGGAAAATGTGATATTTTTTTTAATCATGATAACAAGCCAAATAAATGTAAATGTTTATATAACCTTTTCTTAACTATTTTCAGTTTTGTTTATCTATTAGTAAAAATTACGAATATTCTGCACCGTCAATTTTGTAAATAATAAATTACAAATAAGTCATTTTATATCATGATAAAATTTATTTCTAAATGATTTTAAACATTGTTGATAAAAGAGGAAATTTTAATTTTAAATGATTTTTTAATAATGGGAAATAACTCTGCTTCTGACATTTTGCTATCGCACTGTAATTTGCAAACTTTTTTTACACCTTTAAAGGGACAAGAAATCCATTACTCAAGAGAATAGAAAAAAAGTTCTTCAGATTCCTGGGAAAATTTTTAATGATTTTGTATTTTGAAAAATTAATTCTAGAGATTAAAAAAGTTTAGAGAAAATTCGAGTAAGTTTAAGGGTAATTTGGAAGTTTTAAAAAGATTCCAAAATAACTAAAAAAAACTTGAAAAGATTTTTAAAAAACGAAAACAAAATGTAGATTTTTGAAGATTTCAAAAAAAATTTTTGGAATTTTCTTAAGATTTTTGAAAGGTTCCCAGAGAATAAAAAATTATTTATGGGAACATTTAAATAATTGTTCTATTAATTATACAGATTTTTTTATTTTAGGAAAATTACGAATAATTTAAAAAGATGCTTAGAAGGTTTAGAAAATCGTCCAGATTTTTTGTTTAATTTTAGGAAAAGTTCGAATCATTTACAAAGATATTAAGAACGTTTAGAAGTAATTAAATCACATTTTCTTTATATTTTTTTAGTGGCTGTGATACGTTATTGTATTAGAGTTGTTTGGGATGCGGTAATGTTCCACCTGGTGATAAAAAATAGAGGAAGAATTCCTGCGAGCGACAGTTTCGTTGTTAAGCGAATCGCCGGGCCTGGCCTAGCCTCTGACTATTATTATCAAGTAAGCACTTCTTTTTATTCAAAAAACTATAAAAATTTATAAGTCAGTAATATTAAATTTTTTAAGTATTAATATTATTAAACTTAAAATAATCTTTACATTTTTGTGCTTGGGTCTGAGAGATCCAGTCGTAATTTTTCTTAAATTATACCGTTCAACCTTAATTGTTTTTGAGCATAATTTAATTTTTTTCTAAGTTAAATATCTTCTTTCAGCTGCTGTTTCTCATGTGATTTGCTGATAACTTATAATATTTGTATTATATAAATATTTTCTGTGACAGGTGAGACCGGAACAAGCATTAGCAGCTTTTGAAGCTAAACTTGAACTAGACGAGTTGCTAGCCTTCCAACAAGAAATGGAACGACTAATAACCCAGCCTCAACGGGATTTTACACAATTCGTTGAAGCCTGTTTCGGTCCTTTCGCCGCGAGTCTCGCTAAAACGAAAGATCCCTACAGAACTCTTGAAAAGGAGGCAAGAAGTTTGATTTCCGTTCTCCACGAAAAACTTGATCGACGCCGAAAGGATTTACAAACGGGACTGGGGGTTGTTGTCAGAAGTAAAATTAAACTAGCAACCTACGATCTCAAGGTAAGTTTAAAATAGTAAATAAACAATAATAAATAAAGGTATTAAATTCATTTCGTCGAAGATTTCACCAAGAGTGCAATAATTTCGTAAAAATTAACAAATATTTCGCACAGATTTCCAAAGTTTTCAGAAAGATTTGACAAAGATTTCAATTATTTCTTAAAGGTTTCAAAGTTTTCAAATATTTTACAAAGATTTTGGATAGATTTAGAAGATTTTACAAATACGTCAACAAACTCCCACAGATTTCAATAATTTCACAAATATTACCGAATATTTAAAAAATATTTTGAATGTTTCGCAGATTTCTAAAGACTCTAGAAAGATTTTTCAAAGACTTCTCAAAGATTTAAAAGAGTTTTCAAAGATTTCAAAGTCTTCACAAAGATTTCAAAAAGACGTCAATGATTTAAAAGATTTTACAAAGATATCAAAGGTTTCAAATATTTCCCAAAGATTTCAATAATTTCACAAATTCTAATAAAAAGAGATATTTCGGGTTCCAATCGTGTACGAAACTACGAATATTTCGTAAAGATTTCACAAAGATTAGAACGATTTCTCAAAGATTGAATAAACGTCGCAAAGATTTCGGATAGATTTGAAATATTTCACTAAGATTTCTATGATTTTGCAAAGATTTCACACAGATTTCATTCATTTTTACAAATATTACCAAATATTTTGTAAAGATTTCGGATAACTTTAAAAGAATTCTCAAAGATTTAAACGATTTCTCAAAGATTACAAATATTTCGTAAAAATTTCGGATAAATTTAAAAGATTTCAATTATTTTGTAAAGACTTCGGATAAATTTAGAAGATTTTCCAACGATTTCAATGATTTTCCAAAGATTTCGATTATTTCAATAATATTATCAAATATGTATTAAATATTTGAAGTATTTCGCAAAGATTTCCAAAGATTCCACAAAGATTTCAATGATTCCCTAAAGATATCACAGAGATTTTAAAGGTTTCGCAAATATTTCGGATAGATTTAAAAGATTTCTCAGACTTTAATGATTTCCCAAAGAATTCAACAGTTTCGAAATTTAGAAAAACATTTTCTAAAAACTTCAATTATTTTCTAATGACTTCAATGATTTTCTAAAGATTTCAAATATTTCAACATTTAAAAAATATTATCAAATATTCCGCAAATATTTCGTAAAGATTTTGGATAGATTAAAAAGATTTCAATAATTTTCCAAAGATTTTAATAATTTCAAAAATATTATCCAACATTTATAAAGTATTTGAAATATTTCGCAAATATATCGGATATATTAAAAATATTACACAGACAGCAATGATTTCTTAAAGATTTCAAGAATTTCACAAATATTTCAACAATATTTCAAATATTAGACGAAGATTTCAATGTTTTTTCAAAGATTTCAAAGATTTTGTATAGATTAAGAAGAGTTCAGAAAGACATCAATTATTTCACAAAGATTTCGGATAGATTAAGATTGTAAAATATTTTATTGTCAACAGGTAGTGATCCAACAAGGAGCGATGATGTTGGAACGCCTCTATCCTTCTCACGTCTTCGCTCGACTTTCCAGCAGCGAGGATGACTTTTGGGAAAATAAAGGCTTAACTGTGGGCGATTGGGCTGGACTGGCTGGACTCATGTATGCTGAGATTTTCAGTCTGAATTTCCTCCAGCCTCTGGATGATACAGACACAAAGTTTAAACTTGAACCGCATCCCGGAATTGATTTAGCTCGATACACGGACATGGTTCATAATACTGAGTTGGGTGGAATCAACGGACCCGATTTACTTGGTGCTGTTTATGCACCTCGAGGGAATATACAGGTCCATAGTCCTTATCTCGAGGTCTCCGCTTTCAATCCTAGAGCTAAGCAGCCGAGCACTAGCAGAAAGTCTGAAAAACGGTGAGCCACCTTGTTACTAGTGATACACATCAAGAATTTAATTTTTAATCTATCAAGGTTATTTCGAATTATTAACTAGGCAGACTTTCATTTTCTGTAGAATAGGTTGCCTATTCAAAAACTAAATATTATTTCTTACAAGTCTTATCCACGAAATTTACAGATTTTCAGGGTTGCTATAGAAGTCTGGTTTCAAAATTCCGTAACATTCCAGGTTTTGCTTTTGAAAAATATCAGGTCTTCTTTTTGGAAAAAATTAAGCCAATTAAATTTTATTACAAATTATTCTAATAATCGAAGACTAATTTAGCAATAATGATAGAATTCTAAACCATTCTCATTAATATAAATATAAAATTTGTAGAAAGCCTGGAATTATTTATAACCGTAGATCATTTTTCCCAGTAAAAAAATTAATGAGTACGAATTCGGAAATTAAAAATTCGCCTTAAATTACTAAAATAATGGTTTAGACTTTTAAATAGGTACCCTTCTTTGTTATAGTCCTTAATTTTGGACTTCCCCTGAATAATATGTCATTTTTTTCGAATAAATTTTTGTCGTGAATTTATTTCTGGGTTAACCAAAAGTAACAGTGTCATATGAATTAATAAAGTAGTTCAACCTCCAACCAAGCAGTTGAATTTTCAACAAAAAATATGAATTCTCAACAAAAAATGTAATAGTTGATATTATAGCCAAGTAAAGATTATAATTTTAAATCAAAAACTGTTGCAACGAACTAAAAAGGACGTTTTTTCAACAAAATAATGGAACGCTTAAAAATAAAACATTAATTTTCAATCAAAAAGATAAATTATCAACCAATAAGATTAATTGTCTAGACAAAAAGATGAATTTTAAAATAAAATACATACATTTTCAACCAAATAGTTGAATTTTTAACGAAGAAGATTCCTTTTCTACCAAAAAGACGAATTTTCAACAAATTATATAAATTTTTTTAATAAACAGTTTAAACAGTGGATGTGATGTGATGTAAGATAAATTAAAAAAATGGTAGTAGTAAAATTTTCATTTGAGAGAATTAATTTTCAATTTAAAAAACTGAAAGACAGCCAACAGTTTCATTTTGTACCAAACATGTTAATTTTCTACGAAATTATATAATTTTTAAGGTAAAAAGAACTTATTGGCGGTAAAAAATTTTTTATTTATAAGCAGTTAGTTGAATTTTCAAAAAAATTGTTCAATTTTTATACAAAAATGAATTTTTAACTAAAATTGTGAATTTTCAACCGAAGAGTTAATATTTAAACCTGAAAAGATGAGTTTTCAACAAAAATGTAATATTTTATATTCCAAAGAAAAAATAATTTAATTTACAATAAAGAAACAGTTGTAATTTACTGTCAAAAACGAATTTTTAGGAAAATACTTGAATCCTCAACTAAAACAGATTAATTTCCAATCAACTAGTTGCGTTTTAAAGCTTATAATTGATATTCTACACACCAAAAATACGAATGTTCAACAAAATACATTAATTCTTAACCAAATAATTAAATTTTCTACCAAATTGTCGAATTCTCGAGCCAAAAACACGATTTTTCTTCAAACAGTTGAATTTTTAAGCCAAGAAGATGAATGTTCAACAAAATAGATGAAGTTTCAATCAAGAACTATGCATTTTTGAGAAAATTGTTCAATTTTTTACAAAACAATTCAATTTTTAACTAAAAAAAATTATAAGGTCAGAAAAATGGAAATTTTGTTTGGAAATTATAGTTTGTTTTCTATTGCTTACTTTTTAATTTTGGACTACAAAGTTCAAATTTGGACTACACATCAGTTTAATACTTGAAAAATTATATGACTCTATTCTGACACTACTGTTTTTTATTTATGACACTATTTGAACTAGTTTTTATCTCTGAAGTGAGTCCGAGGCCTGAAAAAGGTAAAAACAAAAAATGGGACCACGGAAAATCCCGATGAAGAAAATATTAGAAATATAATGTTCCCGAAATTAGGAAATTGCCGACAAATTAAAGTTCCCAACCGTTGATGATAGTATTGAATTTGAAAATTCTTAGAATAAAATTGGTGATATTATAAAATATCCAGCACTGGGAAATTTCCAAAACTAATCATTTAAAAAAATGGTAAAATAATGCTATTCTATAAAACTATTTTTTATTGATTATTTCATTATCGGCAACTTTATTTATTTTACTATTATATTTTATTATTCGGAATTGTTCAATTTTTTCAACAAAATTTCAGTTGCAAAAAAAACTTATTTTCTTTATAATGTAGTATTTAAAGGTCATAGTTATGAAAGAAAAATCGGAAATAAAGTAATAAATAATAGATCAAACAATAAAGTGGAACATTGTCCAAAAATATAGTGTAAAAATGTAGCAACAAATAATATTGTCCGTAAGAAAACAAATCTATTTCTTCATTCATTATGTAGCTGAAACTTTCACTTTAAAAGATAAATTATAAGAATACACTTTTTTCTTTAAATGCGTTGAGCGTGTTCTAAAATATTTTTTTGAACGAAACATGAAATATACAGGGTGTCCGAGGCTCAAGTGTCCGGACTTATATGACTGTATAAGAATAAAAAAAATAGATCGAAAATTCGTTTCCCAAAAATCATTAAAAATGTTAGTTTTTGAGTTATAAAATATTTAAGCCGGACCAATCAGGAGCGCGGTATAAATAGGCGCTCCTGATTGGTCCAGCTTAAATACTTTATAACTCAAAAACTAAAACTTCAAATGATTTTTGGAAAAGGAATTTGTGATTTATTTTTTTCATTTTTATATAGCTATTTAAGTCCGGACACTTGAGCCTGGGATACTCTGTATATATTATATTTTTGACATATAACTAAACATTTGAGAGGATAATATTTCGAAATTTATAAAAAAAATTAGGTTAACCTTAGTACTCCTAGATATTACATTTTTGAATATATTAGAACTTGAAAGCCATAAGATTCTTTCTAAAAAAAATAATTATCTTCTACATTTTTTAAATTTTGCTAATCACATAACTTTAATGTTTGGTGGAGGTTCAAAAAATTGTACATAAAGAAAACACAAAAGACCCATTATTTCGTTACAATGTATAAATTTAAGATATGATACATGGGTCACTCTCAAAGTTTCTGGAATGAGATTCTAGAAACGGTGAAGCGGAAAATTTTTAATAGTATTCTTGAGAGCAAGTCTTTAAATGGTTTCAGTGGATGCGCGACTGTATAAGCGTTATTGGAGACTACTTTAAAAAGAGATAATAAACATTGCGTTAAAAAAATTATTTTTTTCCTACTCATTTCAGAAACTTTCAGTATTTAAATAAACCCCTACTGTACAATTTCCTAATCAGATTCAATTTTCAAGAACTTGTTTTTAATCCCTTTTTAGTGAGAACACCGGATTACTAACATCAACAAAATTGCGACGTCGCTCCCTCTCTCGAAACGGAGGATCCGAAGGACGATGGCAGCCCTGGAAACGACAAATGCGACCATACAGTGCCGAAAAGCTGCTGATTCCTCTCCCAATTCCTCACCCAGCGCACATCGCGGTCACGATTCACAATCGTGACTCCGAAGATCCCATTCCCCTAGATTCTGAAATTTGCCAAAATATCCTCCGGGCCATCGAGGAGTCTCCCGGTGAAATGGCAATCGAGACCGTCGGCCGTTTCCGAGCCGGTGGCGACTCGAGTTTTGATTCCGTGGCCTCTCAATCTTCCGTATCGATCGACACTGGCTTGGACAAAGCCGACGAGACTCAGGAAAGCGGCAACGAGGAAAAAGAGGGCGAGACCTATCATTGGACTCTTTCCAATTGGGGAGGTGGCATGGCCAGAAGAAGGAACAATTCTGGAACCGTAAAAGTCGATCTCGCTTCCCCAGAGGACGTCACTCTCGATAGCGATACCACTAGAGTCATGTTCAGCACATACGGAACAACTGTCTGAAATTTTGTACAATACGCCGATCTTTTAAAGACATTAGCGATTACGAAGCGTAGCGTTTTCAAACGGCAGTACAAAGCCTTCCTGTGTTTTACTTTCTCTTCTTAAATCGAATTATTAAAGAGAACGCTTTTTAGTAGTTTGATTCCCCGAAACGATTCGAGGGAAGAGATTTTCTTGACAACACATTTTTGATGCATTCGCTAAGACCGAATCCATGTCAAATAATGCCGGAGACATGTTCAGGATTGGTTTTGTCAATGAAATATGTTTTTGTGCGTGGAAAATAAGGAGACGAGTATTTTTTTAATTAACGCAGTTACATTTTTAAACTTTGTACGAATATTTTAAAATGTTATGAGTAAAATGAGTTCTTTTTTGTGTGTTAATTTTACTTTAAAAGCCGTGCTATTTTTGTAATTTTAAGGATATTAAGAGCTTTCTTGTTTCAGTTTATCCAGTTTTTTGCATTTCATTTAAAATCCATAGCAAAAATGAAAAAAATAAATAAAGATGATAAAGTTATCTTAAATTGTTGAAAAAAAGAAAAAACGTATTTTCTTTAATACGACCGCTTTTCACTCTTTCAAAACCGATAAGAAAAACGAAGAGATAATAATAAATAGTAAAACTGTTTCAATTTAAAAAAAAAATGCAACATGACATTTTTTCAAAATTTCGTATTTTAATTTTTCAAAAAATCAAAACAGCTTTGCAATTTTTGTATTCTTTTTTCGCTTTTTGCATGGTTTTCTAAAGAGTTAAAGAAACCTAAAAAACTGGAACAAGAAAAATCTTAAAAACGGCATGAAGGACAAAGTTTTGACTTCAAAATTAGAAATTATTTTTCTCTCCACAAAAAACAAAAAGTACCAAATGGGAAATTTTTGGAAAGTAGACTGTATTACTATCCATTATTCCTCAAAATTTCAGGGCAAAAATTGGGGCTTTTAAGAAAAAATTTCCTTTTTTTTAATTAAAATAACTACCTTTTTGCATATTTTTATTTGGTTATAAACTTTGACAGAGTGCACAAAACTAGATTCACTGAAACTGTAAAAACCTTAATATCGTAAAAATGATTTCAATTAAAAAAAACGTTCCTTCTTATTTTCTATGTACAAAAGCATTCATAATTGGCAAGCAAATTGTGAACTGAAATCAGGAATTACTTTAAAATGGGACAAATATGACTTTAAATGACAAATTTTACAAGAGAATTAAAAAAATTTATAATAATTCAAATTGGACCATTTTAATTCCTGTTTGCTAACTTGAAATTGGTGAATTATTATTTCTTGTGACTCAAAGTTTTATTTAGTGTTTCTCAAAAATTGTTTATATTGTGCAATAGGACATTTCATTTAAAAATATTTGAAATCGCCCTGATCTTTCTTTAAAAACACAAGAAAAGGTGCAAGTTCCAGTCGAAAATCTTTCGAACAATCCTGAAAAAATATACTTTTTGACTTGCACTTGTCCGAATTCATTAGAAATTGGTCAGTTTGGGGTTGAAAAATATTGTTCTCCAAGACAAAATATGAGACTCGTTTTTTTATTTATTATCAAAAATGTATTTTCATGAACCTAGGGTTACTAGTTTCTTTAACATTTCGTATCTCTAGGAACAAATGGCGTAATTTAATTCTCTTTACGCCAGCTCGTAGTTTAATCTAAACTCTTTTATGTTTTATGCTCTTTAACCTATTTATATATAGAAAAACTTATTTTTTATCATTTAAAATAATTTCTCAAAATATAAATTATTTTTTATAACATTCTTAGTTTTATGTTCCAAAGAAGCTAAAATTAGATTGGATTACATACATTTGGCGAAAAATAAAAATCGCTAAAATGAAATTACCGAAAATGTTTATCAACGAAATTGAAATAAGTATTCCGGAAGTAAAAGTTAATGAAACAAACAAAAATTAAGAATTTTAAATTTTCCGAAAATTTGAAACCGGCATGTTAAAAATCCCGAAACTTTAATTTCATATAGTATTTTGAGCGAAAAAAATATCAAATATAATTTTTTTTATTTGGTATTTGATACTTCGCTATTTTTCAATTTTTGGATTGTACTAATTTCGAGAATTTACTAATGCCGGAATACTTGGATTTCGTTATTAAACATTTTTTTTTGTTTATTAAAAATTTCAGAATGTTTTTGTTTTGGTAGTCAAGTACATGTCGGGTATTTTACAAAATTCCGGATTTTTCTTTTTTTGGCAATATTATGTCATTCAGTTTATGAATTCCGAAAAATTACGATACATTTTAGAAAATTAAGTTATAATTTTCTTAAATTTAAAATAATGTTAGGAAACTTCAGTTATAAATTTCTTTTATCAAAAATGTTTAACGCTGTGAGTAACGGAAATTTTAAGGCGTTCAATGTACGTCATTTTGGCAATTTCAAAAAAGTTAGTCTCATATTTTGTCTTGGAAAATAATACAGTCCCAAACGAGGGCCAGACTGGTGGTTTTCATTCCTCAAATTTTTAAGTATCGATCCGCCGAAAAATTTCTTTTTAATACAAGGAAAACCATTATTTTATATTTTCTTCTATGCATTAAGAAAATTGATCTTGGAATTGAAGTTTTAATATTCCGCGCAACGTGATAGCGAAATTTTCTGAGATCTCAATCAATCTTCCGAACTAGTGAATCTCATATTAATACGCGTTGTACTTTTGAAGGGGAGATTTCATAGAATCAAAGACTAGATTCGATTTTATTAGAATGGAACGCAAAACGAAGTAGGTAATTAAAAGGATTAGAAGCTAAGGCTTTCTTTCGAGAGAAATCGTCCTCTCCGCATCCTACTTTATATATTAAGAGAAACGATATTGATATAATGTATATAGATAGGCGATTACGTACGGAAATTATTTCATTACGCGTGATACTTGTTAATCTAATGATATTAAAGAAAAAACATACTTCCTCTTTATTAATGTGTCGTTAAAAGATCATCCGAAATTCGTCTAAAACTCTTTCTATCGCATTAGCTTGTTTATAAAGTAATGCTTATCGTTCAGGAATTTAATGCAAACTCCCGTAAAAAAATGTCTCCTGCTTTTATTCATTGTTAATATTTTATACCTGTTATTCTTTTTTATTTATAAATCGTTTGTGTAGAAAAATGATTATTTCTGATCAAACCTATTTATTTTTAATTAATCCAGTGGAGGATGGCTTTTTTTATTTCTTTTTTTTATTTTTGGAGACATTTTTTCACTGGAGGTCCGCTTTCGATTGAAAACGTTCCTTCATCCAGCGCATGCTTATCATAATCGATAACATAATTGTAGTGTTGTGACGACGTATTTTAGTTAGAGTAAAAAAATAATACTGATTTCTTACGAAGACAGATTGTAAAATAAAAATTCTTCGAAGCAAATAACGGAACGAAGAGAGAGTCGGAGTTACATAAAGTGCAGTAGTCCAAATTTAAAATCGCTTCTCGAAATCTAATTTTTAGAGCTTTATATGTTTCGATGCATCGATCTCATTAAATTTTACCTTTGGTGGGTCGAGTTATTAATCAAAACGATCAAATTTGTACAGTTACTTTAAGTGTCAAGACGAGGATATGTACAGTTTATTCTCTTGTACCTATTAAGGTCTGATAAAAATATTTCTTCTTCTTGTTCTTTGGAATAATAAAAAAAATCTTCCTTTTTGATTCAAGAAAGTCTAGAGGAATTTTTTTACGTGGATTTGTAGAATAGTTAGAAACTTGTTTTGTCGGCTGCTGAAAATTGTACCTTCGGCTTTTTAAGCACTTGTCCAGAATAGGTATTAACTTTTAAAATAGAGCAGTATCCATCCAGGGGAGAAAAGAAGGAAATCCGTCACGATGGACAATTTTAAGATTGTTTAAAGAATCAAAACCCTTATTTTAGAAAATTGTTACAAATAATCTAGAATGCATCCTAGATCTAGAAGTCCGAAAAAAGCCTAAGTAGCTGATTCACATTATAAAATGATATTTAAAAATCCGTTAACGGTCGGGACCGATAATAGATTAATCCGGGAAAGGCGAGTTTGTTCATTTTAGAATTGATCTTTAGTTCTATATAAAGTTTTATTTAAAGATTTGGAATTTTCTTTAATGATTCTTTTTTTTTAATAAATCATTTTCTATTTAGATTTATTTTAAACTCCAGATTCACGTATCTCAATCGAGAAAACGAATAGAGTTTCGACTATTATGAAAGCTCTCTAAATTAATTATATTTTCGTTGTAAGGCATCACTGTAAATATTTGAATGAATTTTGATTCCGTAATTTCCAAAGAATTGTTAGCGTTAGTTTTACGACTTCGAGAAAAACGATTCAATTTTATGTTTCTTCGTTTTTGTTAG
>JAWWLR010000092.1:59971075-59982521 GCA_035041075.1 Acraspis erinacei | reverse complement strand
TTATGAAGTACTTCTCTTTAAAAAAATTCTCGAAAATCACCCAAATTTTCAGCGTTCACACTAGTATAGCCCCTTAATGTTTAACATTAACATCTGGAAATGCTAAAATTGTGAACTGATTCAGAATAGTCTTGTAAAATAAATTATTATTCACTTTTTCAATCTTCAAGTGAAATTAAATTTTAAAAAGCATTGATTAATTTGTATAGTATACACAGTTGATCAACTAAAAATGTTTTTCAATCAAAAAAATTATATTTCAAGCGCTTTTAACCTTTAACTGCAAGTCTTTAAAACTGAAATTTAAAATTCTTTCAACTAAACAGATAAAAATTTAACTAATTGTTTAAAAACGACTATTGAAATTAAAGTTGGACAGATTTTTTTCTACAAATTTGTAAAATTCCCAGTCAAAAAATAAATTCAATGCCATTTCCCGGCTCAGCGGCCACTGAAACAGTTCAATTTTTAATAAAATAGTTTATTTCCTACAAAAATAGTTGAATTTTCAAACAAATAAGTTAGCTTACAACCAAATAGTTAAACTTTCAAATAAAAAAGTTTCATTCTCAACAAAACGTGTACCTAATAGTTGATATTTCAGTCAAAAAAGATTTTTATTTGAAATCAAAAACACTTAAATTGAACAGAAAAAGACGAATTTTCAACAAAATCGTTCAATCCTCAACCAAAACACAGATTAATTTTCAATCAAGCAGTATAAATTTTCAATAAAGAAATCTAATATTCAATCGCAAGACGAATTTTCCACAAAATACGTGAATTTTTAACCAAAAAAGATCCATTTTAAAGAAATAGTTGTATTTTTAACTAAAAAATAGCAATCTTCGACCAAAAATGGAATAGTTCAATTTTCAGTTTAAAAAAATGAATAGTACAATTTTGTTCCAATTAGTTGAATTTTTAACAAAAAAAGTATGATTTTTTAATTAAATAGCTAATTGTCAAGAAAGTAATTACATTTTCAACCAAACGAAATGAATTCCAAACTAAAAATATAAGAGTACACTTTTCAACCAAATAAATTAACCATTAAAAAAAATAATTTGATTTTCTTATTGGCTTCTAGCACAATTCAATTCATATTTAAGAGAAAAAAAGGAGAGGAGAGTGTAAACATTATCGTAGTTCGTAACGTTACTTTTACTGCCCCCCTCCCTACCCACTTTAAATTGGATGAACAAAAGGTAGATTAAAAGTGAAAAATCGGAATTTAACTTGCAAACAGAATGTTCTCATTTTTTTATTCATTCACGTATCCGTTTCACGTTTCATAGTACAATATATAAAAATATCTACACCTATTGTACGCAAATATCAAATCATTAAATACATTTCAGAGAATCCGGTTGATTCTATACACTTTACACGATAAATTTCTATTATCCAGATTGGTTATGTGAGTAAAACGATCTATAAGTTACGAAAGACCGAGATATTGAAGATATCGCCTCTATTTCTTCGCTCGATTCCTCACTCAATTCAAATTCAAATCTCAGGTCATAAATTTGAAAATCAAGAAGCCGACACTTACGGTGCATCGGTGCCAATAGCTAAGAGAAGAAGGGAACTTAAAATCGTCGACGGCACAGCATCGTGGAATGTGCGGACAATAAATAAAACTACAAAAGTGGCACCGCTTTCCTGGCACCGAAGGCAAAAGTTGTTTCTCAAAAAAAAAAAGATGCAGCGTGCTGACACAAGAAAATTGCGCGGTTGGGTTTCAATCTATTCGCGAACCTAGAGACGTTTACGTATACTCGGTTAAACAGTAAACCTATCAAAATGAAAGAGAGCACAATAAATACGTAGTAATACTTAATAACAAAAAGGCGGTGTATTAAAAATAAATTAACAGAACTTGGTTATCGATGGATAACAAGGAAGATATCTTCGCAGCTCGATGATGCCGATTCGAGATCATCGATCGGCAAACCATTGTTTCTCTCTAACGGCAAAGACGAATTTTCACTAACACACCATTATCTAGCTGTGATATTAGTTGAGACTTTTCGTTTATATACAATTAAGCAATGTAGCCATTTTGAAACACAATCATCGAGTTGTCGTGAGTATTTACAATGTCGCCGCGCGATCCAAAAGTATAGTAAATACGCCTTTATTTCTACTAAAATATTATTCACAAGTACAAATAAAATCTGAGATCATCAAGATCGCCGACATGCACCTCGCACTGAGCTTGAAAAAATCTTATTTCCAGCGCGTGATATTAACAACGTCTTCGTGAATTTGGACTTGGGACTTAAAAACGACAAACCTATAGAAACGTGATTCGCAATTTCCTTGTCTTTCCTCTAAAACCCCTGGTCATCTCATTTTCGAGTAAAAACGGTCTTCTGCCAGTTCTGTATAATCAGACAATCACTTGTTAAACACTGAAAATGCTTCCCAGAATAAAAACAACGTTCGTCTCTCTCAACTACACACATATGAGGCTCGAAATAATTTTCTTCATGATAATTAGTTGGTCTTTGTGAAAATAATTCAAAGGAAACGGAAGCATCGAGAGAGACTTTTTTTCCTAGTCGACACTGATAATACTTATATTAAGTATGCAAAGGTGATGTCTGAGTCGCGAAAAATGTAGTTTCTCGCGACTTCTCAGAACCAATTTGGGGAAATCTGGAGAATCGAACCGATCGGATTCATTGGGGATTTATTTTTCTTCTTTTTTTGTTCTTTTATTTTCTTTTGTTAACTAAATATCTTTATACGTTCGAGCGTAAGACGATCTTAAGTAATTGATCTTATATAAATCGTGCAGTTTTTTTTGTTTTTCTTTTTTTTTCATTTTTTTCAGTCCATGGAGATCGGTTCGAATCGCACGATTTTGATGGATGATTAGATTGAATGTAGGCTTCTCGATAGGCCATTCAGGAGAGATGAAATTGGTTATGATGCTCCATACTTGTTATCACAGTTTGGACAGTGCTGTACAATCCCAATATGGAATCATCGATACACTCGGTATTTCATGCCGCTCATACATTTCACAATCAAAGAGTTTTGCATTCCAGCATGTATCTCGCTCGTGAAATTTTAATCGATAGAAATGTTCAAGATTAAATGAAATTAGGAAAATACCTATTCGAGCGGTCAACGCTCGTTTAGGTATTTGGCCTAGCGCGCAGCGGCATACCGAGATCTTACATATGTATTTCACTTTTATTTCTTCGCAATAAAATTCAAGGTGGAACTAGATTTTGGAATCTAATCCGCTTTTTGTGTGTGTATTGAAGGTTTTTACAGGAAGTACTTCGTTCAGGAGTCGATGGGCTGATCGAATTGGGCAGCCAATCGACGCTTTCCAGAGAATGCTGAAAATAGATTGTTTATGTTTACAAGTCTCACTGAGTACTTTCAACGGATAGACACTAAAAACAAAGGAAAAATTCGTGGTTTTCACGATTTGAAACCATATTTTCCCAATCATGGACAATTGAAAATTCTAAGTGTTATAGCGGGTAATTTTGTTATTTGAAGTTTTTTAAACTAAAGTGCAAATGAAAACATTTAAAGTAAATTTATCTGAATTGGGAACGTTTAAAATTAAAGGGAGTATAATACAACATTGCTGCATTGTTTAAAATTCTAAACATTTTACATGAAATTATATATACTTAAGAAATTATAATTTCATGTAATATCAAGTAACTTGCAGCATTTGAATATATATCTTTTACAAATATATAATATTTTTTTTAAACAACTTATTGTGCTTCTTAATTGAATTATTCTAAGATTAAAATCTTTCACAATGACAGAAATTTTATTTGAAAACAAATCAGAACTCAACCATTTCAATTTTAAACGTTAAACATTTAAAAGATTCCATATTTCGTTTTAAAACTGACAGTTTTTAAATGAGATAATTGTACAATTAAAACCTTTTAATACTGAAACTCTTCAAAGTCGAATTATTTTAACATCCTTCGAAATTAATAATTGTACTACTGTAACTCATATTTTTCAAAATTTAATCATTAAATTTTTTTCAAAATTAAAACCTTTAGCGTTCAAAGAATTCAGTGCGCTGTTAATTTTAACCATTTATAATTTAACAATTTTGTTCAACTATTGGGACTTCTGTTTCAAGTAATGTAATTTTCTGAAATATTGAAGGTTTCAATTTGAAAAAGTTTATTTTAAGGATTTGATGTAGAAATTGTTCATTCTTGAAACATTTCACATTTAAATATTGTTCGAATCATTTATTATTAGTCATTCAAAAAATATTAAATATTTAAACATGTTTATTCTTAATTTTATTAATTTATATTTATTCGATTTGGCACGTTGTTGAGTTAAAATTGTTCCATTTCAAACATTTTTAAATTGAAATAGCCCAAAAATTAAAAACAGTATTTTTACATTTTCTTAATTTGTAAAAATGAGAAAAATGGCAATGTTTGAAAAAAAAGCATTTATAATTAAAATTTTTTTTATTTCAGATGCCTACAAGTAAAAAAATCTAGAATCAGGTATTGCAAATTAAATGATTTTAAATTTGAAAATGTTAAATATAGAAAATTTCAACCTTAATGTCTTAAACTTGGTATAAATAATAGAAATTAAAGTGATATTAAAATAATTGGATACATTTTTTAAACTAAAATTTATCAGATTTTCGGTAAAAGCTGAATTTATTGCCGTTATTACCGTTCAAAATTAAAGAATTTTCAATTGTACTCATTGAAAATTACATTTTTTCCCAAAAGAAAAAAGGGTTCAAAATAAAATAATGCGAAAATACATTTTTTTTTAAATAACAATTTAAAGTATAAATTATTGTAATGAAGGTCCTTTTAAAGATTATATTTAGAAAATGTTCATTTTTTAAGCCTTCCACAGTTCAAATATTTTTCAAATTATTTATTTTTATAGTCTTAAATTCGAATTTATTTATTTTTAAACGTTTGAGTTCAATATTGTCTAGTTATGATTGTTTAAATTAACAAATTATAGTTTATTCATAAAGTTTCAATTGGAAGTTATTATTACTTAACGTTTTAATTTCTAACTCATATTTTAAAATTCTACTCGTCAATTAAAAATGGCTAATGTTTGAAGGATTCATATAATTAACATTTTTAATTTGTGGTCTTAAAGAGTAAACCACTTTTAGGTATTGCAAACTATATAATGTTAAATGTGAAACTCAAAGCCTAAAAATTAAAAAGCGTATGTGTTTGAAAGTGTGCGATTTCAGTTTGAAACATTATAGAAATGAAGTTATATTTAAATGTGATTAGATAGGGGTTTCTACTAAATCTTTTTTTTTAAATTTTACTCAGCAGTAACAAATAGAAGGTAAAAACTGTAATGAACTAATATTCACTTACAGCGTTTAGTAGGAGTTGTATCGACCCTGTCTGCAGTCTCATGTTCATTAAAAATTCCACTCGCGGAACTGGTAGGACTTATTCGTTCAGATCCGTCTTTTCGAGCCGTTAAAGAAACAGAAGGTAGCGGTAGTGCCGATGGATGTGGAGCAACTACCATGTTCCGGTTTCCAGCAAAGTAAGGCGAAATTCTCGGATTCAATGGATTTGCTAAAGCAGGCAATAGATTCTTCGTCGGCGACAAAAGATCCGAAGCATCATCAATTGTTACGTTTTGATTCCACGCAGGCAGAGTCATAGCAGGTACCTGCAAAATAAACACAACACATCATTTTGTTTTACTGTCATCAACATTATTTTCCGACATTATTTTTATCTTCATTTTCAAATGTTGCACTTTTTAACCTGAAATCTTGGAATGAAACTACCGGTGAATGAGGGTGCTCTCATACGAAAAATTATTTTCCTGAGAAATTTTTTTGTTAATCCGGATGTCTACTCAAATCAGTGGAAGAAATGCCCAGACAATTCCAAGTTGTTTTTTTCAGTTTTTAGAGATTCAATGATAATGGTTAATTTATAAATCTTTGAAAGTTACATTAAAATATATTCTTAAGTATATTAGACTCAGAGATTAAATTATCAAAATGATTAATTTTCAACTAAAACGATCATCATTTAATTAGAATAATTGAATTTGCAACCAAAAATATTAATTTTCAACCAAGGTTGATTTCTTCAAAGAAATACGAATTTTCAACTAAAAAAGAATAATTTTCCAACCAAGAATTGAATTTATATTTTAAAAAATTGAACAGTTAAATTTGTTGTACAACAAATTAATGTTCAACCAAGATATAATATAATAAGAGATGAACTTTGTCCTAAAATAATGGAATATTCAACTGGAATAGTCACATTTTCAGTTGAAAAATTAATTTTCAACCAATAAAATGTCCTATAACATGGATAAAGTTTCAAATGGAATAGTTAAATGTTTCGTAAAAAAATTAATTTTCAGCAAGAGAAAAAACGAATTTTCAAGAAAATAGTTCATTTTTCAACCAAAGATGAATTTTCCTTTAAAATGAAGAATCATTAACCAAAAAATTAACTTTTAATAAAAGAGTTTAACTTTCAACCAAGTTATTAAATTTTCTTTCGAAAAAGATGGATTCTGAACGAAAAACCTAGTATTCAATATTTTAACTAAAAAAGATTGTTATACGTATTCAGAAACATTTAAATTCAACCAAAAAGACGACTTTTTAACACGAGTTGAATTTTCAACCAAGAAAGATTTTTTACTCAAGAGAGAGTGAGAGAAAATTGAAAACTGTTGGATTTTCAAGCGAAAAAATTAATTTTTAGCCTCAAATATAAATTTTCTACCTAAAAGAACAAATTTTCAACAAAATACACGAATTTTCAAATAAAAAAGATCATTTTTCAACCACAAATAGAATAGTAGAATATTTGCAAATGAAGAATCATTGCTATTCAGTTTCATATTGAAAATTTAAAAAAAATAGGCATTCTTTTGAAAAAATTCCCTAACTAAAAAACTTCCCTGACATTTCCAAGTTTTACCAGGCTTATAAAAATTCAAATCTCACCTCGATGTTTGTGAGTTGCTCGCTTTGCGAATACGCATACTTTGGCGGAGTGGCCCAGACCGAAGAGCTCCAATCGATAATCTTTTCTTCGTCTTGGATCTGTAAGAGAGAAAAATAAATAATTAGACAATTCACAACATTATTCGAATTCTGGAAATTTATTTGACATTTTACTAACCAGTTCAACAGTTTCTGGCGCAGGAGGCGGTGGAGGAAATTCGTTGCTCAAGATCGGAGTGCGGATCAGACTCTTCAAAAAACTCTCTCCGCTCCGTCCGACTTCCGGCCACTTCTGAGGTTGATTTTCACCATGTGGCAAGGCTGCCCAGTGAGAATCATTGTTCTTGTCCCAGGAATTTCCTTCCTCATTTTGCTTCCAGGAGTTGTTCGAACTCTGAGAATTCCAGTTGTCGCGATTTTTCGAGATGTTGATGGCATTTGAAGCGTTGAGACGTAACGAAGAGTCCATCTCAACTGATTCGTTGCCCGATTCTGAATCTTGGTTCGATGCCGCGAAAGAGGACGGCAGTGGAAAACCAGCACCTGTTACAAAAAAAGTTGCATCATTTTATATTTTATAATTACTTATAAAAATATATAAAACAAAGGATTGGAGTAATAATGCTTACAGCCAAGTTTTTTGTTGAGGTAAATGACCTTCCTCTTGTGACGATTCTCCTTCAGAATCACGGTACAAGGCACTGCTTGAAGAAGAGCTAACACGGTCGGAAATCCGTATTGTGCTGCTCTACAAGCGGATCCTGTGACAGTTAAATAGGCTCCTTCGAACTGAGAAATATTCAATGAACCTCCGTAGTTCATTAACACGCGGTATGTGTTGCAGGCGAAACATTGCAGTGGTGTGAGTTCGATGTGTTGATCATTATTTATGGCTATTAGCTGTCACAAAAATGAAAATATTATAAATAAATTTTTATCTTTCTGTCTATTTCTTTATACAGAGCAGTTGATCGCTCTGGAAAAAGATGTACAATCGTTTGTGAAATTTTTGAATCTTTGTGAAATTCCATATTCTTTGTAAAATATTTGTAATCTTTCTGTAATCATTGGAATTTTTGCAAAATATTTGAAAATTTAAATTCTTTTTCCTAAACGCTTTTGAATTTTTTGAAATCCAAGGTTGGTATAAATTCACGATTTCAAAACTCTCTGACTATTCCCTGATCTGAAGTGACAGAGATAGGAGGAAGATCTTGGGATTCCGAAAACTATTGTTTTGGAAGTTTTGAGTTAAGACATCGTTCCACGGCTGCTGACGGAAGACCAAAAAAATTATCGAGTAAAAGTCACCTAAGACAATTTGGAATCGTTGAATTTTCATTCGAAGAAGATATATTTTCAACAAAAAATTCTTTTTGATCAAAACAGTTCAATTTTAAACATAACAAGTTTGTTTTTTACCAAAATGATGAATCATACAAAAATTAATGTCGAACAAAGTAGTTTCACTTTACACTACGCAGTTGAATTTCCAACAAAAAAGTTAAGTTTCAAATAATGATAATACTTTTCTACAAAAAAAAAAGAATTTTCAACGAAATAGTTAAATTTGCAACTAAGCAGATGAATTGTCAACCAAGAAGATTGCATTTTTAAAACAAAGTTTTCGACAAAAAATGAAAGTTAAATTTTCAGTTGATAACGTTTATTTTCAAGCGAAGAAAAGAAATTTTCAACCAAGAAGGTTAATTTTAAAACAAAAAGTAAGTTTCTACAAAAAGATTAATTTTTAACAAAATAAATGAATTTTCAACCAGAAATTTTCATTTGTAAAGGACTTTTCAATCTAACCGTTTTTTTGTTAACAAACAAAATGTTTCTAACATAATAGTTGCATTTTTAATAATAAAAAAATGTTTTGCAACTAAAATGATGAATCATCAACCAGAAACATTAATTTTGAACAAAGTAGTTTCACTTTATACTACGCAGTTGAATTTTCAACCAAAAAGATGAAGTTTCAACTACTGAGACCACTTTTCTACCAAAAAGACGAATTTTCAACGAAATAGTTAAATTTTCAACCAAGCAGATGAATTTTCCACCGAAAAGATTGAATCTCTAAAAAAAATTGTAGACAAAAAGATTACAGTTAAAATTTCTGTTAAAAACATTGATTTTCAACAAAAGAAAGGAAATTTTCAATCAAGAAGATTAATTTTTAACAAAATACTTGAATTTTCAGCCAAATATTTTAATTTTTAAAAGCATGTTCAATCTAATAGGAACATTTTCAACCAAAAAGATGAATTAGTCATCAAGAGGATCAATATTTTACCACAAAATACGAATTTTCGACAAAATACAAGAATTGTTAACTCAGCAGTTTAATTTTATGTTTAAAAAATTAATTTTTAATAACAACAAAATAGTTACATTTTCAATAATAAAAAAACGTTTTCCAACTAGAATGATGAATTATCAAACACAAAAATAAATGTTGAACAAATTAGTTTCACTTTCAACTAAGGAGTTGAATTTTCAATAATAAAAGATGAACTCTCAATAAAAAATGTAATATTTGATATTTTAGTTTAAAAAAATAATTTTAAATAAAAAACAGTTGAATTCAATGCAAAAATACGAATTTTTAAACAAAATAGTTGAATCCTCTACCAAAACTGATTAATTTTTAATCAAATAGTTGTGATTTTTAACAAAGAAATATGCAATTTCTATAAAAATAGATGAATTTCCAACTAAAAAAATGAAGTTTCAACAAACGAGATTACTTTCCCACAAAAAAAGGAATTTTCAACGAAATAGTTAAATTTTCAACCAAGAAGATAGAATTTCTAAAAAAAATTGCAACAAAAAATTAAAGTCAAATTTTCAGTTAAAAACATTGATTTTCAATAAAAGACGAATTTTCAACAAACTACAGGAATTTTTAACTAAACAGTTGACTTTTCCGTTTAGAAAATTAATTTAGAAAAATATATACTTTTAACAAAATAGTTACATTATAAATAATAAAAAAAAAACGTTTACCAGGTAAAATGATGAATCATCAACCAAAATAATTAATTTTGAACAAAGTAGTTCCACTTTCAACGAAGGAGTTGAATTTTCAACCAAAAAAAGAGGAACTCGCAACGAAAAATATAATAGTTGATATTTTATTTAAAAAAATTAAACGAAAAACAGTTGAATTAAATGAGAAAAAACTAATTGTCAAGTAAAATAGTTAAATTCTCAACCAAAACAGAATAATTTCTATTAAAATAGATAAACTCTCAAGAAAATATTTAAGAGTTGATATTTTAATTTAATGAATAATCATCTAAAGTCTAAACCAAAAACATCAAATAGAATAGTTGAAACCTCAACCAAAACAGATTAGTTTTTTTACCGAACAGCTGTGATTTTTAACCAAAAAATATGCAATTTCTACCCAAAAATATGAACTCTCAATACAAAATTTAAGAGCTGATATTTTAATTTAAAAAAATAATTCTAAACCAAAAACAGTAGAATTCAAAGAAAGAAAACGAACTTTCAAACAAAACTGTTGAATCCTCAACCAAAACAGATTAATTTTTAACCAAACAAATATGCATTTTCTACAAAAATAGATGAATTTTTAACCCAAAAGGAGTTTTCAAGAATACAAAAAAATTAACTTCAACTTCAGTTCACCAAAAATTCCCAGACTCACTCAAGTTTTCCCTGTCATTCCAAGACTTTCCCTGATCAATGTTAAATTCCCTGACTGTTTGGACTTCCCTGACCTATGGTAACCCTAAAATCTGGTGCACTCTCTAAATTCGAGTGACCAACCCTCCGTTTAGTCCAACAATTTTTTACAAGGGAATGTCTTACCCGTACGACGCTGCCAAGTTCCTTTCTAAGTTCCTCCAAATTGCAAGCCTTTTGGAAAAGCTGAGTGTAAATATGTTGGAACTTATTGAGTGGCAAACGAAACTCCGGTTGGTCTATCAAAACTCGACGACATTGCAATGCGACCTGCTGTAAATGCGACTTATCTACCGAAATGACGAATGCTCCCGCGTCCGTATGAATCACCTGCAAAATCCATTTACAAAATTGATGAGTATTTTAATTACAGACAAAATATAGAATCATGCAAGGCGGCGGATGAAAGGAAAATAAATTCACCTTGACAGTATTGTCCAGTTTCTCCATAAGCTGTAATATGGAGCTGCAATCAAACAGCTCCGGACGAAGTACATAACCGTAGAGTTGCAAAAACTCATGGGGAACGGCAGAAACGTTCAAACTTCCTCTGGAACGAGCAACTAGCTTCGAAATTTGCTCATCGAGAATGAGAAGACCTTCCGTTTCAGTCAAAGCGATTCTTCTTTCACCTCCGCTCACGTCCTCAATTTTCACGACTTGGGGAATCGCTTCGAAAAGCTCGATCAATTTCGTGAAACCGTAATCGGAAACCCGACACTGGTGACC